>KK121620.1:494886-513959 GCA_000611955.2 Stegodyphus mimosarum | reverse complement strand
TTAAGAAAAATCATGGTTCCTTATTAAAGATTATGACATTACTACTTTCTCTTTGTAATGTAAGAGGAATCTCTTAATGCACTCCTATAAAAAATGCACTAAGAATTTTCAGAACTAAAATTGTGAATTATATTACGTGTATATGCATACAGTCACTACATATATATATTAAGCCTCTTTAGTCATTTTTTTTACTGTACTTCAAGAAAAAAACTGTGAAAATAATATTTTTAGCATTTGTTTCCAATTTCTTAATGTAAAATTCATTGCAAGATTTCTTTGGCAACAAGTTGCGTAAAATTTCGCGTCAAACTGTAAAGTATAGAAAAGGCACAATATAGTTTCTTGCAACAGTTTCCCAATAAGAAAAAGCATCATCATTGCCTTATCTAAAGGTGATTGTTTTTTGGAACGTTGGTGAAACATACCGATATGTCTTTTCATCACCAGTGTCAAACATCTTACATTAACACGTGTTTAATGACTCTGTAACACGCTGTTTACTCACATATCAGTAACTGTGGAGCTGATGAGGTCAGTATAAACCGGTCTATTGGTTCCTTTCTTCGCAATTTTGTTTTTCTGATTTGCTTTTATCACTGTTCTGATACCGGACCTTCTAAAACATTAAGGTCATAATGTCCACCCAGTTTCGACTGTATAAGGGAGAAAAAGTGTTAAGCTGAAATAAACAAATAATGATATATCAATTTAATAAGAATTGGTGCATGCCTTAAGCTAAATCTTTACATGAAAGCATGACTTTAAAAATACTATTATTTGGATCCCTTACTGCGTACTTTCAGTTTAAAGCAAAAGAAATATGCAAGCATATGATCATACTTATTATCTAGAAATTTTGTTACATTATTGTTGGATTTCATAATTATTCTGAAGAGTAGCTGCTGTTTTAGAAGTACCTGTAAAAATGACAAATAACATTTACAGCATCTATGAAACTCGTGGACTAATTACTTTTAATTTGAAAAGCTAGCGTAAACTAAAGTGTCCAAATTAAACTACATCATTACCTTTCAATATATATTTCTGGGAATAATTGCTGAAGTTATGTACATATATATACATATAAATACAAAAATATTATCTCATTCATAAAAAGCTAAGTTAAATTTTAAATTATGAAAATTCAATTGTAAACAAATGAAAGATTAATTATTGCTGCGAACTAATTTGCAATATCATTCAAATTCAGAAAGCATATGTAAATTAATTGATTTAAGTATATACTATATGATTAAATCAATTTTTATCATGCAATAAGAATTATTTATCCTAAAAATTGCAAATTCTTCTCAATAACGTTTCTTGTAAGCAAACTGTGTCTGAATTTGTTTAAATTTCTGATGGTTAAGCTTTGGAAATTTTTAGAAAAACACTTCGTTAATAACATAAATTTGTTTTATGCATATGATTTCATATGATTAGAATCTGTTACAGAAAATTTTATTTATTTCTAAATATTCCCTCTATACTTTAACGAAAAATTCTCTCTTATTACACAATAGAAGAAATGAAATAAAGAGTTATATTGGTGTGCAAAAGAATGTTAGAAATAGCTACAAAAACAACATATCATCTAAAATAAATTGCAGGTATTAAAATATTCTATCAAAATATTGACAAAAAAATGAAAGTAAACAATGAATGCAAATTAAGCAAAAGATGTCTAAAATCAATAATGCTAATAAATTAAAATTATCTTAACAATCTGTCAAAGCAAATCAGTTCAATATTATAAAAGCAATTTGTACAATTTTAATAATTAATGCTGACAATTCCTATTAGAATAAAAGTTTTGTTAAAGAAAAACGAACCGCGAAATCTGCGAAAGAAGCCAAAATAATGAAAACTTTTTTTTCTTTCTTTGGTAAAGTTAAGTAGTTGAGTAGTAAAATTTTTATCCTTTTAATTTTGCCTTCATGCCGAAGATCTATCGATCTTAACATGATTTGCAAATCAGGCAATCTTAATTAGACAATTTCAGATAATCGCACGCAGAATTGAGACATAGAAGTTTTACGAGTGGTGAGTAATTTTTAAATTGGTTACAACTTGTATTTTAAAACATTTACGAATACTGAGCTCCCGATATAAGTATCATTTCATATTTCATTTTAGATAAAGCTGCTGTTTAAAAAAAATTGTTTTTTTTTTAAAAGCTAAAAATTTTCAACTCAGTGAATCAACATTTTGTCAAATATAACATAAAATTCTCCATAAACATGCGGATAAATTAAAAGCAAAATCTCTGCTTATACGAATTTTTTTTTTTTTTTTGCTGTTTACTTTTTAAAAATATATTTCAGGTTACTTATTTGTCCAGTCATTTTATTGTGTTAGATAGCATAAGTGTGTAGCCTCTAGAAATTCGAAAACGCAACAAAAATCTGGTTTTGTTATTAGCCAGGATGACATACTTCTACCTGTGGGGGAGGGGATCAAAACGACAGGTCCCATGCTGATTTGGCATTCGCCGGAGAAAGACCGATCCCACGGACCTTTCCCCATTACAACATAGAAAGTGTTGTCGATAGATATATTGTTATTTCTAAATAGAGATTTTGAGGTTTTAAAGGGTAATAGGTAAGCAGAAGTTGATCAATAAAATGATTTAAATGTTAAATCTTGCGTTTCTCTCTCAAAACACTGAAGTGCAATTCCCTTTAATGTAAATGATGAAAATTTCTCTCTTCATGCGAATTTAAGAACTATGTCAAATTGTAATTGTGTAATTACCCGTAATGGAAAATTAATTAATTGAAAAAAACTATTCGGCAGTTTGGTGCTGAAACTAATGCTGTTAAAAGGAAAGAATTTAACTACGTCTATCAATCTCAACAGAATATTTTTTATCTCAACTCATAATTTAGACAGAAAAAAATAAGAATTTTGAGAAAAAGATAACTAGGGTTTGCTGTAAACAGCCATCAGCAGTTAAATATGACTAAAATGCTACATCAGTATTGGATTCAAACTTATGTCGAGAAATTAATGCTTATGTTACAGGCCTGACATTAAACTTCAGTCTCCTTGCAAGAAAACCTAAGTTCAAAATCGCGAAAAGTCGAGAGTTCCCCTTCTGACACATGGCTGGGACTTTTTCACCTCGTATGAAAGTATACCGAGGAATATTTTTTATTAATATCATTTTGCTATATTATTGAGCCCTTGAAGCAAAGTGCATTTTTTACTTTTCTGAACTTAAACTATGCCCCATTGGGAGAAGCCGTTCAACTTAATGGCAAAACATTAGAAGCCAATATCAATTTTTTAAGAAACTTAATTCGTTTAGAAGACTCCGCGTTCGAAAAGTTGTGGAGGGAAAAAAAGGCGCTAAAAGTTTTCTTGAAACTTAGCGCTGATAAACAATCAATATAATCACTCTTGTTCTTTCGTGACGACTTTTACCGATAGGGAAATGGATTTTTTCTTATTATTTTTTAAGAGTAATTAATTACCAACGCTTTTGTGCCTCTTAAAACTTTGTTCTTTATCTGCTGATAATTGCGTTTTTATTATTTTCCACTGGGCATTTATTCCCGCTTGTGCGTTAATAATATAAACAGATAAGAATTTTGTGTGATGAATGGTAACGTGTACACGTTATACATGACTCTTGGTAATTTATTTTCATCTTGTTTTCATTATCGGGTGCTGCTTTCTTTTAGCATATTATTTATGTATATTTTGCATCGATAACTTTATTTTTCGTTATGTGGCTCTCTATAGCTAGACTACTTTGTTGAAGACAAATGTTTACAAAATTAGCGGAGCGATTTCTTTGTTGTGGACATAAGTAAGAAAAGCGGTGGTACTTAATTTAATAGCCATAATTTAATGTCACCCTATGCTCCGGGCATTTGCGAGTCATGTTAGAAAGGCACCAACTTCTTCAGCAACAACTTTCTTCTGAACAAGATGGCTTCCTCGCATTTTAATACTGGAAAGAATTCTAATGAATGGGGACTACGAAATATTCTTTTGGAGATACGGTATCCGCAATCTGCTAATATAATGTATTTTTAGATCTTTAGCTGCTAGTGAATCCAGTAATTTGATAGTACGCTGTTTATATTATGGTGCTTTCCTTTAGCCATTAAACGGATTAAATTGCTAACTAATAATAAGAATTTAATATATACTCTATAATTTAAACATAATACGTAAAGTTCTGAAAAAGTGTTTTGAACTTATCATTTGCAATAATTAAAATGATGTAAAATAGTTAAAAATGGGAAATTTTCTTTATTACTATGCTTAACGATAACGGATTCATTGTCACCATTTTGGCAAAAATTTCAGGTATTTGAATTTCCTGCGGTGCATCATCATAATTGCATCTCTATAACGTGGAAAAAATCTGGCTATATTTGACTGTTAAATTAAATGTGAGTGTTAACTAATGTGATATTTAGAAAAGAAAGCATTTCTTACGTTTGAACTTGGTTACTCATGAATGTGTACTAGTCGAATAGTTTAAAATTAGACATTCATTATTTTCTCTTTGCGTGTTTGATATAGTTAAGTTATACAATTGCAGAACAGGCCTTTCAGACTGTCGAATCTGTCTGTTAAACAATTCTGATATACATATGATTTTAAGTTAGAATAACGATTTAGAAAGATGACATGAAATAATGATAAAACCTCAGGAAAATGCTGTAGAAAATTTTCCGATACAGAATTCGTCCTTTAAAATTTAAATAATTCAGTATTTAAATTCCAAGCTTATGGAACTGATGACGTCAAAAGTATTTCTTTATAGTGGTAATAGAAGTTATATTGAATGCTTGAACCATTCCTTTGAACGTCTCGTATTGTTACAATCATACATCCTGGAATGGGAAAAATATTTTCTATATTTGTTGATTTATCTGCGCAATTAATTGTAGTGATTATGAAGTTATCACTGAGCCAATAAAAAGTTATCTCTGGTAAGATTGACAAAGCTAATTTTTTTTAGTTGTTGCATAAAAATATTTTGTTTTAAACTGCATATAATACGCGATATTTTAAAATTTTAATTCAGAGCTATTTCTTCAGAAAATGGTTTTATTTATTTATTTAATTTTCCTCTTTATCCTTATAACATCCTATGACAATAATGAGAAAATTTGATTATAAACTATAAATCCTTATTTATTCGGAAGTAATTCCCTGAATAGATGTTTTATTTTTTTCTAAATTCACGACTTCTCCAACTGTCTTTTGGGTCGTTCTTTTTATAAATGGACGTACCCCTTTAATTTACATTCAAAAACCTTAAGTAACTTAAAGCAATAATTTCTTCTAAATTTGCATAATTTTGAAATAACAACTAAAAAGTATTCCAAATTTTATTTTATCCACCTACTTTTAATTACTAGCATTTCTACTAATACTACTATGACTACAACTAACTACTATTTGCCTGCATCTGTAATTCAATTAACATAAAAGTTCAGTGACTTTGAAATATTAACTATTAGTTTAAATTTTCTTTCGGTGTTTAAATTAATTAATGAGAAATGTAGGTATATCAAGCTGTAATGAAACTCAGAAATTAACACTAAACTTTTATCTGTGTTTAAGAAGAAAATATTACGTCCAGAACACATTTCCAAAAACCGGGAATTCTAAGAATCCCATTAATTATATGAGTGATGAATTAAGCGAACGCAGGTCAAAGGACCACATTGTCTGGGTTGCAAATTACGGAGCATGCTGTATGTTAATTAACTAACGTATTGTTGACCACAACTCTCCAACTCCGCCCTTCAGGCACAGACAGACTAGGGGTCAGTGGAAGTGTTTGAACCGTACCATGTCCAATGTCATGAGTGAGCACAATGCCCGTACGGTCTTTAATTTTAATTTCTGCTTTAACGTCATGATTAGCATTAAATGGCCGAGTAAGCGTGTTCTCTAGGATGTGGAACTTAATCGATGAGTTGCAGAAAGCTTTTACCGAAATAGTTTGATTTAGAAAGTTACGCTTTGCTTTTAAGCACATCGTTAGTATTTAAGAAAAGCGCTATCGCTGGTAACTAGGTTTTCAGCTTACATAGTACTTCATCATTTAATAGTGAGGGATTATAAGTATTATCAACTAATCCCTTTCAGATTTCCTACTGAAAAGTCTGCTTTGTTTACGTATTTTCGGACAACAATTAATTTGAATCAACCTGAAAAGTAGTAAATCCTGTTTGGGATCATTATTACTTCATAAAAATCAGTTTTTTAAACTGCAAGTTATATAATGCGCAACTTTAAAATTCGAAAATATCTGTTCGTTTTGAGATCCAGTTATTTCAAACAGATCACTATTTTATTAAAATTACATCTGTATAAATAAATTACAAATTACTTTGCGTGATTGCTAACTTTAAGCTCAATAGTTACCCAGTAGTTTTTTGAATGCGATAGTTTACCAAAATGGAGTAATTTTACGTATTAAGAGAACTCCTTTTCTGCCAAAGCAATAAGTATTTCTTTTTCTCATTTCTAACCAGAAATTGAGCAGAAATGATGATTCTTATTATTTGACACAGAGGTGTTTGATTCACATCAAATGCCAGCCCTATTTCACAAATCAAGGACTTGCATTTCTGATTTTTAAACATGCCTTCCACACCAGTTTAAGCAATGAACTTCTTTAACCTTATTATTTCTATATAAATTAAATAGATCTTAAATGCAGGTTCTTTATTTCATCGTTTTAGTTAAGAAAACTCTGCTTTAAAAAATCAGAATTTTTTAATATAAAGTAACATTAATAATTATTCATCATGTTAATTTCATTTTGTATCATTTTGCTCCTTCTTAATTAAGTTATCTTAACCAGAAATTATGAAGTCTATTTTGTGACAAAATATAATTAATATTAAAAACAAATTTGAAAACAAAATATTTTACTTTTCAAATGATAAATAAACGTTACTGCTTTACAAGAGCATTGAAACACGGAATCTTTGTTTAAAAACATTTCTAACTTTAAAGCCACTTCGGGTAAAATAAATCTGAATTTATCTGATTTTGTTCCTAACAGAGTGATTTTTACTGCGATGATAACGCGAAAGCTTCGAAACGTCAGAAGACATTATATCTAGCACAGAGACCAGTGTACCTTTGCGGTTCACTTGTAGTAATTCCCCAACAACAGTACTAAACGAAAATTGGATAGGAGTCTCAGACAGAGGGAACTTTCCTTCTTTCACGCCCCTTTTCTTAACTTTCAGCAGTAAAGTTACGATCTCCATGCCCCCCTTTTTTGTAGAACTGCATGCGTGACTTGTTGGCTACTATGGCGTTCTTCCTTTTGTCCCTCCTCGCCTGCAATGTGAAGGATATTTGGGTTAATCCCTTGTTTATTTGCGAAAATTTTTCTGGAGGTTTTGTGAGGATTCAAAGCTATTTTCTGAAAATACTTTATCTGGCACTTGCTGTAACATTAGCCGAAGATATAAAAATATGGGTCAAGACAATATTTAAAAACCGTAGTTTCTCGTAATAAACACAGGTCCCTAACATTAAGCGTAACAAGCTGTTGCAATCTAAGTTAGAAATTAAATATGCCTATCTTAGAAAGTTGTGCGCGCACTGTATACGTAATTTGCTTCGGTATGCAGTTTAGCTTATTCCGCATACATTACTCGCTACCATTATAATAAACGTACGTAGAATATATGACATGAATATCAAAAATTGCATAAAGAGTTATATATGTATCCAATATGGAGACCTCCTTTCCTACAGTAGAACTGCGAAGGGATTATAAAAGCAATATCGTTCGAGCTATAAAGCATTTGGCATAATCTTAATTTTAAGAAAATTACTTTTAATACAAAGGTTTAGTTGACGGGTATATGGTTGACAATGTATGAGGCATACGTTGATTTCATTTTGCGTTGGCACTGATTCCAATTTGCAAACTGATTTGATTTAAGTTTTGCAGATTTCAGCAGTTATATAACTCTTAACACTACTGACTCTTCGGCTTTAAGAACTCTTACGGATTATAAGGTGTTTCATACCTTCTCGACAAGGAAAAATTGGAATAACTTTTAAACAGAGAAGGATTTTTGTTTCAAATTTTCAGGATGTATAGATGGGAATAAAGGAAACTGTAAGATGAGTTTCTTAAAATATTTGCCATTTGAGAAGACTGTGGAACGAAGTCTCAGCTCCGAAGTTCTTAATAACCCGTTTTAGTTTTCGAAAACTTCAAGCTTTGTTGAAACCGACCATATAACACTTGATATCGTTGTTTTCAGCTCTTCTGTGTTTTTCGGCCCTTCTCTGTAGGTTTTAACATAGCCTCATAAGAAGAAGGCAAGTGACGATAAGTTATAGGAGGGAGGCAAACAAGTCCTTCGCCAAAGCCATTCGGGAAGTCTTTTGAGATGGCATGATTATGAACTTCGTTTTCAAGAATTTAATGTAGCGTTTAAACCCATAGTTGTACTTTTCGAGGGTTTCGGTAAGTTTTTTATTATAAAGATTAAAATTTTTACTAAAAAGCTACGGTGATTATCGGCCTATTTTAGCAAAAAAATTTCGATCAAAAGCAAACAGTTAAATAAGTTTCCTTTCAGACCCTGCGAAACTGATCAAAATTTAGAGGTACTGGTTCTGCCTGTTAATGAATTATTCAAATAATAAACTATGAGACTTTTGGGACTTTGTAAAACAGAGTCTTACACAGGAACGTATTAAAAGAATCATAAACTTTTCTTCGGAAACATTTTCGTAACAAAAATGTGCAGAATATAAATAAGCCTTGTAAAAATATATAGTGTATACATAAATGAGGTTTGTAAACACTCAAGTCTGCTGTGTTAAAAAAAAATAATAAGTATATTAAAAATTGTACGCATATTTTAATTTTATCTAAATATTAAAAAATAAAAATTAGAATTAATTTTATAATATAGTTGTCGCTGCAAATTAACATGAACTTTAATTGCTAAGCTGCATTTAAAAAAATTTAAGCGACAACCTGAAATTGCCACTATTACGAGATATTTTATTAACGTTATTGGAAACTATTCCCTTCCTTTTCACTTTCGTAAAAATCGATGCCATTTAAAAATTACCGTTCACTCATCGTAATTTTACATGAATGGTTTCCTAAAATGAATTTAGAAATATATTTTAATTAAAATATCAGGCTGCAGAACTAAGTTACTCAGTGAGGCTGTAAGTAGGTAATCAATATGATTGAGTATAGAATGTTTAGTTCGGGGATGCTTTCACAGGATTTAATTGATCTAGGAAAACCTTTTCGGGGTATATACGCTGCAAGTGAGAAAATCGCTAAGCGAATTGAAGAATTTCAGCCCCGATCAAAACTGATATTTAGACAAATTTGGAAATGCATTAACATTCATATAATTCTAATAATAATTAGTTAAGAATAATTAGTTATTCTTAACTAATTATTATTATTAATATTGATGTTTTAAAACATGTGCAATACAGTATATTAATTAAAATTTATACAATGTAGAATAGAGTTGTGTGTATTAATTTAAAAGTTGTATGAAAAATAATAGTTACAATGTTTACCTTATTATCAATATTTAAAGCAATAAGCTTGTAATCAAGCTAGTTTTCTTATGCTTAGTCCTTGAAGATAAAGAACTCGTAATGTGAATTAATTGAGCACAGTGTAATGGATATTTCACCGAGGGGAAAGTAACAAGGGAAAAATAGCTTTTCTTTTAATTAACATTGCATCTGTCGCTTGAAATGTGAACAGTTTTGAGAAATCGTATTACGAGAGTAAGCAGCTGCTGTCATGTGAAAATAAAATGGAATAATTGTACACGTAAAGAATTTTGAAACAAATAAATAAATTATAGTGTGCGATTTATTTCTATTTGAAACTAAAATTTGCCTTTTATAATTCAATAAAAGTAATTTCAGAGATAGATAAATCGTATCAAATTTCAGACGTTTTTTATTGGGGAGAAAATATTCCTTGATTCTAAATATCGTCGATGATGACCCTCTTCCCCTATTTCTGTCATCAGTGATGCACTGCACGTGCACACTTCTCAGGGATGAGGATGAAGATATCAAAAGAGGGTGACTCCCCAAGTCTTTATTTCGGGTTAAGTATAAAGCCTTAACGATGTGTTTGCCTCTTCTTATAAGTCCTTCGTATCAGGGTTAAATTGATCTAAACACAGCTTTCATTAATTTATCTTTTGGACTGCAACACTCCATTGGTGCTTTTAAATATGCTTTCTTATCTACAGAAGATTCCCGTCGTTAAACGCTACTAGTCGCAAGTTAAGTAGCAACATAATTCCTTCCTGTGTTTCAGCTTTTAAGTTATTGTTTATTTATTTATTTATTCCTGCAATGTATTATTATAACTGGCACGCTTGTAGCAAGGGACTAGGCGACCAGAGTGATCTGGCACTTCCTGTTAACTGAGTAATTGGGAATAGTTGATGCAGTCATCAGATTTGTTATTTTCGGAGAAGTCACGCGGCTTTGTAGCTCTAAAGAGTAGCGATTAGATATCATCACACCTGTCTTAAGCTTATTATCTAAAGAATCAAGTCCGCGCCTCTTAAGCTTTTCTAATATTAATGATTATGAATTGATAAATCGCCTGAGCAACAAACGGAATCTTAAATAACTTGTGAAGATTGAATAATTACAATAAATGACTAACACACTCAACAAACCAGGACAGAGTAAGATCAGCAATCCATAAATTTATTAAAATGCGTAATAGTCCTAAATATAGAAATTAAAGGGTTCCAACTTTCCTCTAGTTCATTTACAAAGAAATCTGCTTCAAAAGAATTTCCTCATTTTCTTCTAAGCATTAAAATTCCGAAGTTCTAAAAGGAGATAATCTCATTGTCGTATTTAGCAAATTTTTCAACAATATGCTTTGAAGGCAAAAAGAAATGGCTTTTCATCTCTCTTAGACAAGCCTATTTTAAAAGTATCTGTAGTGTACAAAATGGATATACAGATAGATTTGCACTTTTATGTAATAGTTTCGAATTTTTAAAACAGAAAAAAAAAAAATCCTTGGCTGATCATCTCATAAGATTTAAATTTAATTCTGTCTCTGTCTATCCGACTCTTTTCAGCATACAGTTAAACAATTGTTGCTCTTAGATAGATTTAAAAATAGCTACTTACGAAATAATAATCTTGAAGGCCTGCAAGATGATTATTGATTAGTTTATTTCATAAGAAGCTATTTTTTATTATGCCCAGAATAAAGATGTTAAGACAAATTAAGTTGAGCAGAAAGATTTCGAACCAAGCATATATGCTTCGTAGCGGGTAAATAGGAAATTTGTTAAAAAAAATCCCCTTTTTATTCTAAAAAATAAAATATACATGATTTTATTAATTAGATAATTATAAATACATTTCATACTAAAATCTCTCAACCTGGACAAATTTTAAAAAATTTCAGAGAAATAATTGGTAAGAAAACATTATTTTTTTTTATTATTATTTAATGACAAAATATGCAAAATCTGATTCTAAAAATATGAGGAATTTATTTTGAAAACAATTTTAAATAATTGAATTAAAAAAGATTTCTACAAGCGACATAATTTGGAACGATAGTTATGAATATCAATTACCTCGAACACCGAAAATGATTTAGTGATTCACATATTAACTTCCCCTGCTGTATTTTGTATAATGGAATTTTACACTTTAACATACGGATTTTTAAGATTTATTTCTGATGTAATGTAGACGATGAGTTTTGGATATATTTGCAAACTATTAAGTAATATGAATTTACTAAAGAATATGTCAGTAATAACAATGTATCTTTTTTGTATGCAAAATTAAACGCGTCTATTATCTGCGCTGCAGTAGAACAAAAATAAATATGTTCCTTCTGGGTATGTTTTCGGTTTTTATAATGTTTTTGTATGGCAGAGCACTCAGTAAAGTGGTCAGTCTCTGAATGTTGAAATACATATATTGATGCGATTACAGTAGAAAATTGCATTTCACATTCTTCGCTCCGTAGAGCAATTAGATAAAGAGGGTTAAAATTTCTTACAAATTGACTCATGATATAAACAAAAATTTCATTAAAGCCCTGAAACATAGCTTTGGATACTAATTCTTTAGCAAGTCATATACAGTATACGATTTGTTTTGTTAGAGAAAATGTTGAAAAAGTGAACAAGTTTTTATTTTGCACTCTGAAAACAACGAAAACATCCGCAATATTTAATCCTGAATATAAATAAACTTAAATTTCAGAATTTCATAATTTGTAAAGTGTGTTATTTAATAGTTATTCCTTAAAAATATATTCATGAGCAAGCTCTTATAAGGCGCAAGAGTACATTAAAACCAGTTTTCATTGGCTATGAAATACGTTGAGTCAACCTTTCGCTATCTGATTGGCGATCTTCAAGAATCAAGTTATGATATACGATTGGTCGGAACATACGATTCAATGTACTGAGTTTCTACAGGAAATGAAATAAGCAATTCACGTCTAATTTTACATGCTTTGTTCTTGAAATTATACTGAAAATCCTTCTTCAGACACATTTTGCCTTCAGCTTCTTAACTATTATAGCTTTAAAAGAAATACGTTTTCGAAAAATTACTAGCTGATAAATTAAAACAAAAACATTTTGTGAGCATGTGTTTTTATCTGGATTTAATTTGTTGACATTCTGAGCAATATATGACAATGCTATAAGAAATTTCACAGCATAGTACGAACATAGTATTTCACAGCATTCTTTTACATGTCACAAACTAAGATAATAAACTCGTTACCTTTTCTTTCCTTCTTCTTCTTTTTTTTTTTTTTTTTCATTCCGAAATTCACATTTCTGCTTGTTTCTTTCATAAATATGAACCCCAGTTTTCTGCATTCAAAATTTAGATCATGTAACACAAATATTTGTGTGTTCTTCTGGAAATTTCATATTTTAAATGCTTATCTAAAACGCAAGTTAAATTCTATGCATCTAAAGTAGCTGCTAGTAAGATATTTTTTGACGAATTTGGGAACAATGCAAGCTTAAACGTGATGGCAATTGAGAACACATTTAAACATGCTCTAGCAGAATCATTATTAATATATCACAAACTAATCTGAAGTTGATTCAAAGGTTAGACTGTTGGGTTGAGATATACGTATATTTTTTTCTTGCAGGTTAATAATATACAGTCATAAATTCGTTTTTGTCCAAGATTATGAAGTTTCGGTTCATAGAGCACACTCCCCTCCTGATACTTTACTTTTTAAACGCAATTGTCCCGGATACAGATATAAAGCTTAATTTGGAACGTCTCACTGCATCTTTCCTTTGAAACGGAAAATCTAAAAGTCTGGGATAAAAATAAGGAAGACCGCCTGTAGATAGCATCTCATGTTGGACCTGTAGTGCATCGACAATCTTCTAAATAGAAGATCTTGGGCAGGCTTCAAGGGGCATAATGAATCTTGCAGAATGCAGATACCTAAGATCATTTATCAGTTTCACTCACTCACTGGATACGACAGACAGGTGCGTTTTTTATTATATTTTTTATCCAGTCTCCTTCTCTTCTTTGTTAGACATAGACTTCAAATGCACCAGGTGTGCTCATAAACACCTTCGGGGAGTGCGTCTTGCTTCTTGCTAAATGCTTACGGCTAAGCTAAAGGTCACACCCCCGCCCGCTTGTAGAAGTACGAGAAAGTTAGTTGTTATGTATTAATTTGAAAAACAGTCATCTCCTCTTCATGCTTATTAAAGCCATTTGTAGTAGTTCAACATTTCTTTCTTTCATATCTCTGTTAAATTCTACATACAATTTTTTAATGTTTAAATTATATGTAGTTATTTTTTTAAAATTAGAATTAAGGGATAATTTTTGTTAACTTCTGTAACTGTTTCTGTACTGTTAACACACAGAACTTCTGCTATATTGCTATTTTAGTTTCTCAATAAATGCATTAGTCATAATTGTTGCTTACTAAATTTTTGGGCAAATAATATAACTTCTTACTTTTCCCCCCTTTTGTGCATTAACGAGCATAAACATAGATTATTTAGTATTTAAGTTAGCATCAGTTAAAAAAAGTAGTAATCGTAGGCTATGAAAGGATTTGTTCTTTATTAGTCGGCATACAGATGATGCACGAGATTTATAATGAGGATAATTTAACTGCAGCAAATCACACTTAAGTTTATGTGCCTAAAGGAAGGGATGTCTTATTGGAGGACGTGAGGTGAATTGAGCAGTATTTATTTACAGCACACATGGGGAGAAACACAACAGGATAAAAAAAAGGGGGTGCTTAAAGCGAACTCTATTACTAGACGGGAACCGATCCTGGGACGAGCAACGCGTGCTTACATCACTTGTTATTAGTGTGCTATATAATATTTAATCTCGTGAGTATTTCTTATGTTAAATATGAATTAAACAAGAATCTTGCAATTTGTAAAAACTAACTAATCAGAAATCTTAATAAAATCGATTTTATTCTGCAGAACTAATTGTTCTGTATTAACAAAGCATGAAGGCGAAAGGCTTAATGTATTACTTTGCTAGAAAACCGTACCGTTTTCTACAGAAAACAATACACCATTCAGTCAATTCGTTGCTTCATATTTTAATATAACCAAAACTAATGTGTAATCTGTTGGAGGAATTTGCTTCATTGATCAACATATACAATGTTATTTCTTCGTGAGTTTTTCATATTAGTTGACATATATCAAAGTGGATGTGTATTCTGAAGTAACCAGACGAGAAAGAATATCTTCAGTAGTAAATAATTCGTTAATGGATTAATTATATCGTTCGCTATCTCTCGAAGTAAAACTAGATTACTAGAATGGGTTACATAATAAACATTACATAACAATGTATTTTATGCACTCAGAAAATGTCTGGATATTTTCTAAGGCAGACAAGGATCATCTGAACGTGTAAGGAAGACGGAAAATAAGAAAGAACATATAAATATCAACTTATAAAATACAAGTGAAACGTAGTGTAGGTTGGACAAACAAAAGTGTAGAAAACCAGTTCTGGAAGAAAAACGGAAGAGTAACCAACCATTACTTTTTTTTTTCGTTCGAAGTTTTTCGTTTTTTTAAAGAATTATCTCTGCTTGAAGATCAATTCTACAGATGAAAGTTGTTCATCATCATCAACAGCTGTCAAAAGTGTCACCAACTCGGGACGCTGAAACCACAAGGACAATATTTTTCTTTTTCGATTTTCGTTTAGTTCTCGTTCAGTTAACACTAGTTGACTAGGAACTTGAAAACTTAATTTTCGTAAAGGATGCTTTGCTTAAAGAGTTGATCGATTTAATCATTTGGCTTTCTGAACTCGTAATACTTCGTGGACAATTGTGGTGAAAGGAGAGACACGTGGTGTAACTTATATAGTTTAAGATAACTGACTACTGATTAGAAGGATAGTAACGTCGGCTTGTGTTGGCATTATCTACACAAATGTACTTCACATGTTTTCAGTCTTATCCTTAAATTGGAAATCAGGATCAAAAATTTGTTTTTTGTAATTATTTTCCGACGTAGTTTGGAAATTTGAGTACTCAAAGGCAGAGTATATTCGTAACAAAGTAATTTATATTAACGTTGATATCACGGGAATTGTACATTAAGAAGGCGTTAGACACTGTCGCATAAGACATGTTTTATCTACTACCTTGAACGTATTTATTCCTGTCTCAAAAGTCACAAATTGGGCAAAATATTAAAAAGATATTTCTGATGGTCATTTTGAACAAATGTTTTTCCGTTATAAAAAAGCTTTAGTTTGCTGTGCCTTATGACTCCGTAACCTCGAAAATGAAAGTGTTTTCGTAAAATGCGTTTAATTGGTTTCAGAAAATAATTCATATTTAGCATTCCATGCCTAATAATGAACCTTGAATTTACGAAATTTTTCAATGTCACAAACAAGATTTATTGGCTAAATGGTGACAGTTGGTTTCTGTGTGACGAAAGGATGATACGGCTTTTACAGCTTGTCCCTGCATTTTGAAACTATCTCCCATATCATATGAAAATATATATGTAAGATTTTAACCGGAATGTATCTCGAGTTCAGATACTTAAAACAAATTACAACTGGGCATTTTTTTAAAGATAATCGTAACTAGTCGTATTAATACATCTTTATGTAATATTGTATTTTGGTTAAGCTACTGCAAGAAAATGTTTATCCAGAAAGAATTAAGACAAGGAGAAGTTATTGAAATAGTTTACAATGAAAGAGTAGTGAGAATTCCCGAGTCAATGCAAAAAATTTTCACAGAAGAATTTCGTCACTTATGTAAATATGCAAATACGCATTTATCTTAAAAAACCAGAATATATGTATAGCAATTCATGTCTTCAGAATATCTACATATGGCTTTAAAGGTCTCAAGCAAGGTTTATAAATGGCTAAATAAACATAAATGTATTAGACCAAAGGCTAATTTTCCCTCGTTGCTATATCTCCAAGAGGTCAGAAATTTCTTAATTGTTAAACAATTAGGCATATCAATACAAGAACGAAGAAGCCTTTTTCTTAAATTCTGTTTAATGGCTTATGAAATTTTAAAGCAATTTAGTTCCCGACTGAATAACTTATAGAATTTAAAAGATAGAAGAGCTAAAGCTTGAACTCTTCTAAACTTTGTGGAAAACCGCCCTTATATAACTACTACAAAAACACTTCTAGAAATATTTCAGCTCTGAGAGAGATAGGAATGAGGGGGCGGGGAGGAGAAACCTCAAGCTGCTTTTGATTTTTAAGAACATGAGAAATTAAATTTGCTCTGGATTAAATAAGAAGCAAGAAATTATTCTTTTAAAAGAAAAACTGAAATATAAGTAGTTTACCTCAGATCAAGTGGCACTAGGTTTCAATATTTTATCTCCTGGACATTCTATAAGTTATCATTACTTAAGCAGCAACACGAATTTATTTTAAGCATAAACGCTTGAATAATATATGATGGCAAATCCAGACGAACACTTATACAATGTATAGAACTAAAAATCTTGCGGAAAGAATTTTCCAATTATTCTGTTTATTTTTTAAAGCACAGTCTCCCAAAATTCTTCGGCCCTTTATTGAAGTTTTTGCCCCAAAGCGCTACCTTGCTCATCATATATTAGATATTCGCAATCTGAAAGCACTAACTGAAATGTATTAGAATTATTTAGCATTTACTTCACTTGCATTTCATCCCATTAATAATAAAAATTCGTCTCGCGATAAAAGGGAGTAAAACAGTAATGATTAAAGATTTCTCGAAGTATTAAAATTAATAAACGTGACAAAATATGTCCAGATTCCTGTCGTGGCTGACTATTAGCGCACATAGCAAAATATATTACTTGCGCAAACTGGTACATTTGTGGTTATCTGTTTGTAATTTTGGATTGATAGTGTGCAACTTCCGTTATCTTAGAATGAAACAACACATGTAAAAGGGTGATTGATATAATATGGTATGATTCTTGTAAGGACCCTTGATTGTGATGTTTATAAAATCAAATTAATATTTGCTTCAAAAATATTTAAACAACTGAATTTTCTAAGCTTATTCTTTCTGCACACCCGCTCCTCAATGCCTCCTTGTTGACCATCGGACAAAAATGCCCCAGTGCTAAATAACCTTAATGCCCACCGGTAGGGTATAGTCCCAAATTGGGAAACTATGATTTATAGAATGTCTTGAGAAAGTACTTAATAAACAGGAAAAAATGTATATTTATTCTCGTTTATCTATATTTTGAAAATAACAGGGATTCTGATTGTAGTAGACAAATTTACGGAAGGATAAAATATAAGCCGTAGCGGAAGGTCAATTATGAGTAACCATGATCTCCTCTTCCACTCTCATATTTCAAAACTAGTAAACATCACCAAGTTAATGCATTTGACTTTTTTTTTACGTAAGAGAGAACTGGAAGATTTCCATTTTGAAAATCTTTCAAAATATTTTCAACTTATAAGAAAACGAATCCACAAGATATCCATCGTGTTCATAGGGAAAGTAGTAATAAATACTGCAAGCAGCGAACAGGAAACTAATAACATTACCGATGTTTCTACGGCGTTTTATCTTCACGGAAGAAGTAGTAAAGTAAATCCATTTTCTTTATTTCGGTTGTAATACCGCAAAGCGGTTCTCTTTCCGGAGAACCTGAAAAGCCTTCGCGATGAAGAAAAACTGTAGCGATTCTGAATGTGAAGGCAATTAATGAGTTTCGGTTGATTAATGAGAGCACCGCGAAGTTCCGCGACGAATTCGAAACTTCAAAATGCCAGGCGGCCGCTTGCCTTTGCTTCACAAGTGCAAGATAAATTAATCCATTTTTGGGGAAAGAAAACGGGGAACAAGTAACTCAGCAATAATATGTATAGAAAGAGGAGGCTGCATAGAATCGCAGTTGCTTTTCCGTCGATGCTGATCTAACTTTCTTCTTGCCTATCCCGAAACTGTGCTGCGTTTATCATCGTCAAACAACAATTCTTAAATTAAGGGCTGTATCAAAATTACGCAGCGCTCCTGCTTCTCGTTGGCCCCTACCTTTTTTGCGTAATCAAATTATTTCTGTGTTGCTAGATTGAATGATCACTATGTCTGACGCTTGTGAACTCTAGGCTCATAATTTGTTTTTTAAACTTGACAGCACACTTTTATTTAATGTTTTCAGATCATCTTGGCAGATTAATTTTCATAGAAAGAAGCGATTTCTAGCTCGGCCTACATGTATAACAAGAAGAATTCACTCTAATGTGTGTACGAGGAGAAACAATACATCTTTTCAACGACTTGCGAGACTGCATTTAGTGCCTGAAAGTTAATATTTCACTTCGGCATGTAGCGCTGGATAAAAATAGTCCAGAAGAAAATAAATGTTTCTGTTGCAGCTATGAGTCTTGTTAAGTAGACATATGTCATTCACTCTTTTGAAATATTTACTCTTAAAATTTTATTTAAAATGCATTGCATTTGACCATATTCTCTTCTTCAAAATAAAATTATCATGTTATAAGTGGAAAAATTGTAACTTTTTGAA
>KK121620.1:388824-494864 GCA_000611955.2 Stegodyphus mimosarum | reverse complement strand
TGTTTAATAATAAATATGTAAGGTATTTATTCTTATCAGTTGCCTTCACGGTGTAACTGGAAGCATGTCCGACTAGCTGTTGGGAGATTTGAAGTTCGAAATCGGAGAGGCCACTGCATATTTTTTATGTTTTCTGCTCTGAAAAACATAACGATTCTACGAATAAACCGTATTTTTGTGGAAGAGAGACAAATGATTTAAAATGTTGAGTTTATGAAGTGACTATAATTACGTGTTGCCATATCTTATCCAGATAAATAAATAAATAAAAATAAATGTTTCTGCAAAGATAATTATCACAAGTTATTCCAAAATTTGGAAAAGTTGTTTTGGTCCATTAAAAAAGGCAAAAGTGCTTAATTTCTTAACAATCGAAGAAGTACATACTGACCTGATTTTAATAGAACAAACAACACTGATTTTTCTAACTGTGAATTTTTTTAGGTGGATTGTGTTAGTATGAGTCTTTCTCAGTGGAAGAGGTTGGTCTCTGTAACATTTTTTATCATCGGGAATTGTAAATCTTGCCTTCTAGAATTTAAGTCGATGTCCAAACTATTGTATGAAATTTACGTAGTTTATTTTTTAAAATTTTATTTCTTACATGAGACAAAGCAAAAAAAATTAAACTAAAACTTCTCTTCTTTTAGAAATTTGAAGTTTCGATGAGCGGAGTTCTGTAGCCATTAATATAAATCAGAAAATAAGTTTATAGCTATAAATCACCCCCTACTCGAAAAACTCGAAATGGAGTACCGGCTATGCATTCAGTTTTAAGAGTTATACATCCTTAGCCTACTTTTTTAAATAACATGTGTAATATTTCGCAGGAGATTTTAATGAAAGAATGCTGAAAATTCTTACTATGAGAATGAAATCATTGGCTGAAATTAACGCTTTTTTACATAAATTTAAATACGTAAAAAAAAACTTGAAAATAAACAAATAAATTCAAGTTGCATTCATTCATCTTATTATCAGATTTTTTTCTCTGACTATAAAAACTCAGCATAATTATTAGCATCCGTTTGACTTTTATTTCCACTTCGGGAAGGGAAGAAATGGTTCTTTCTTACAATACATAGATGCCATCATTGGTATGAACTGAAGACAATTTTTTTTTAATTTTGTGTGCATGTATTTTTCTGCATTTTAAAGCACACTGCTCTTGATGTGATCGATACATCTTTCATTCATGTAATTTGCCTTTAATTTCCACTGAGAGTTATGTAAAGTAAGAAAATGAAGGAAAACTAGTTATTCAAAAGAAATCCATTTGTTCAATTGTTTTACTGGTTTTAGCATGAAAAAAAAAACTGTCCTTGGTACTTTTTCTTTTTTTTTTTTTTTTTTTTGGCACTTCTTTTCCTCAGTTTATGCTAAAGATTTCAGTCGTAAGATTTATCTGAAGATATTTGTAATATCATAATGTACAAATATCTTGAGATGATTTGTATGACGGGTTTTTATAGTTCAGGATGTTAATCACATCCGCAGGGCATTTTGCCTGAAAAAAAGGAGTGGGTAGTTAGTATCCTATTACAGTTTTTTCCGCAGAAGTTAGTGTTTCATTGTGTTTTCACACAATTATTATATGTAAACAAAGGCTTTCCTGTCAGCTATCGTAAGTTTTGAGTGACATCTATGTTTAGCTATGAGAGGTTTTTATAATTACATAATTACATTTAAAATAATACTATTTCTATTGCGAATCGGAGCATAATCATTCCGGTTTTCAAGACGCCTTAGTTTCTAAGCTATATGATAGAAAATTTTGTTTATCGTAGTTATATTTATTGTAAGAATTACCTCTGATTTTTAGAAACATCAGCGGTTCCATCAGTTTCATTTCTTTATTTGAAAACCGGAGACTTCTCTGACAGTGTTTTGGTTTTTCCGCCTCCCTCGTTTTTTAATGCTATATGAATGATTAATGGAAGCTCTTAAGGCATCACATATGATAGTGATTTCAATAATAATTATTAAATTTTCTATTTAGATTATTATAAAAATAAAATAAGATTTTCAATATCTTCCATGCTTACCTTTTGCAAACGGAAGCAATTTTTTTAGTTCAGATAAAGCTAAATATTCCAAAAATGTTTATAATTGATAAAAAAAATTTTGCAGCTTTATTTAAGGGAATAGATAAAATAATTTACATTCATAGAATCTTAGAAAATAGAGAATTATTTATATGCTTTCAGATTTTCATTCTCCTTAAGGTTATGACACACTAGATCTCAGTCTAGATACTTTTAAATCTTTTCTATTAATAACTGATTTGAGTAATTTTAAAAAAGAGCAAAATTAGAACACTTCAATAAGAATTTTTCCAGGCTGTGCAATATGTTAAATTTTTTTGTATTGCAACATTTGGAGATCTAGATTGATCTTCAGAATCACGCTTCTTCAATGGACGGACAGCTGTCATTTTTTGCACTTTTTTTGTCTATGTTTCGATTTTTAATTATGCTGCAACAGAGTCTATATAGCATAACTAAAAATCTTACAGTTGAATTATATACGCTCATAGAACCTCTATCTTCTTTGCAGTTACGTGTATAATGTCATTTAGCAATACAGAAATTTGTAATGCAAACCGTCTTGGGAAATATTTATAAGTGAAAATCTTATTGAGATGTTAAGTGTTGCATTGAGACTTCATGGCACCTTTTATGTTTCAAACAAAGAACACTGTTATAAAATAAACATTTTAAGGAATAATTTTAATCTCTGATATTTATGCATTTTTCAGTATCAACACGAAATACATTTCAGACAACAATCCGTACAGTTATACGGAATTTAACAGTAAAAATAAGCTTCACAAACCCTAACAGTTACACGGAGTCTATGGCATATAAAATAAACTAAGGATTTTTTTCAGTAACTTTTTTAATTGATTAAATATACATTTTATTTTAGCCTTAAAATATTTAGAATTTTCAGCTGGCTGAAAAACAAATTTCTTGTCTCGAAAACTGATTGATCATGAGAAAAATATCATTTGAATTAGTATTTGTGACTGAATTTGCTCACGCTTAATTACATCGAAATTAATTAATTACATACGCCTAATCATATCGAATTACATTGACATTTCAGTTTACTTTATTTCAAAAATATGCATTTTCTATCATTTATTTTCATAGGTAAAGCACACGCTTACTGACGCACTTTCTTCCATTCTATCTGAAATTTGCACATAGTTATTAAAAAAAAATGAGGAGGATAAACTTTCAGTATGGAATATGTTTACTAACGCAAAAACTAAAATCGTTCGATGCGAAAACAAGTCAATAGCTTGGAACTACGACCTCAGTAATTTGGCGTTATCAACAAGACTAATCCTCTCTGGAAGAAGACGACTTCTGTTCAGCTGACAGCCGCCTTCACTCTTTGACATATATTAAACAACTTCGTATTCTAAGATGTTTATCAAGGGCTTCGTTAGCGATTATTCTAAAGTAGATTTATCATGTGATTAATAATTTTAAAATTTATTTATGACATAAACCTCAGTTAAAATAAACCAACTAAGATTTACGGTCAATTTAAAGTCCTTTTTCATGGTCAACCAACTTTTAATAAAGAAATGTATTGAAATAGCTTTTTAAGCTGTTTGGTAGACAAAAAGCAAATCTCAATAAAAAAAGTGTACATTTATTCAATGGGACAATTCAGTTTCATATTAAAAATAAAGAACTTCCTAAATTTTTAATGCTTTTAAAACTGATTGATAAAGTTATTAAATTATTATAAAAGCTAGTCAAAAGTAAAGGTCAATTAAAGTAGAAGTCAAGATCGAAATGCTCAAATGATCCCAGGTAGCATTCTAATTAATTCCTTGGCCATGCTTTAATAGTAGCCAATAATGTATTTCCGAAGGACATCTTTGTTGACACAACAGAATTTCCACCTCGGCTGAGAATAGCCCATTTGCAAATTTGCAACTAGTTCTTAAGCGTTAAAAATTAATTTCCACCCAAATAGCTGTAAATGGCGCCAGTTTGTTGATCTGCTGCGTAGAATTCGTGGATAACAAAGGAAACCAACTAAAAGCGATAATGCTAGTTGCTGCTTCGGACACATCCAGATGTAGTCATGCTCTTTCTGGTAAAGTCACAGTTCAGTTGTCACTAAAGCTTCACGCCACAACAACAATAGACAGGGAGAAATGTTTCCTAACGCGAAAAGTGAATTATTGTCACAACTTGGTGTCTTGTTTTTTTGCGGATTTACTCATGTGCTTATTGTCAAAGATCATTTTTCACAGATTTAGAGACAATACATACTAGTTTATGGAAACTACAGCTTTCACTGAAATTCGGCGCCTTGGCAGTTTATTATAAATGTTGCCTACTATTTAAATATTATGAAAATTTTATTAAAATTTAAGCACAGTGTTTTTAATACATTACGGATAGCTTTATTCCCTGTTGATCCAATTAATTTTTGGCAGGTCACTTATCATTACGCTTTCGGGAATCATGTTAAGATAGTTTAAGATTACGGTTATTGTACAGGTCAGTTTGAAGTTTGAAAAATCACATATATATTCTGAAGTCTTCTGGTCAATTATTTCAAATTTTTCATGGAACATATTCATTTACTAACTTTCTCTGAGTTTGTGCACGTCTAAATTGGTATTATCAATATGCTCCTGATCTATTTGCAGGAAATAAAATTGTTTACAAAACTTCTGAGACTCAGTTACGAGCAATACATTTTAATACGTACTGCGAATAGATATATGTTCAAATTTCCTTAAGAATAGTCATACACAGTTTACGTAATACTATCAGTTAATACATTAGAAAGGCTAAAGTAATTTGATTTGTTATTTAGATGACTACTTTGAATTAATCTGAGTGCTTCCAACTTTGTACTGTAAAACCTCATATCAGAGTGGACTGTTCTGTTGATTTTTTTTAAACTTAAGAGCTGATGAAGTGAGCCTATGCTCATTATATTGTTTTTATATTTTCTTTGAATAGATCTGAAATTTATAATCAAATCCAGTTTTCCACACGCTATTTTCAATTGGTAACTTAACCTTTGCAGGATAACAGAAGATATGAGACCAAAATTCTAAGTACTTAAGAAAGCTCAATGCTATGGATCCAGATTCGTGCCCAACCTCATTACCGGATCCCAATATGGCGCTGAGACTCGTTTCCTGAAGTAGTCAGAAAGGGAGATGTAGGAGAAAAAAGACGAATAAAAGAGAATCATACAAGGCAAGTGGGATATAAAATCACAGTAGGTATGAACCTGAAAAGGAAGTTGGTACGCAGCAGTATGAACTGAAAGGGAATTTTGATTTCCTTCTGCTTACCAACTTCACAAATTTAAATGCTTCTCGATTAAGAGTTACTAGAGCTGCAATATTCAGTAATGAACGCATTTTATTTCCTAACATGAACAACTGAAAACATAAAAATCTTTCAGGTATAAATTATATTTTCTTACACAACAATAACACGTTAAAATGACAGGTGCCATGGAGGAACACAACACATAATATTTCAGTAAATAAATAACATGACTTGACAAATGAATACCAAATAAGCAACTGTGTAGCAGACTAAATATTCTAATAAAGGGTAATGTAAGTAGGAATTTCAAATGATAACATAAGTAGAATTTTCCAAGTATTCTGAGATGCAAAGAAGTAAGTAAGAATAACTGTAGAAGGGAAACTGGACTTAAAGGAAATCGATTTACTTCCTTGGATTAATCAGAGATAAGTAAGTACAAATTTAGAGCTTTTTTGTAAGAAGATGCAATATATTCAACTGCAGTATGAGAATTATTAAGCATGAAGAGTAAGTATTCTTGTTTCAATTTATTGCGAAAATGGACATAAATCGAAATTTACTACTTCAGGAAGGCATTTTTTTCAAATGGTTGGGAAAATAAGCATGAAATATAAGTAAGAAAGTTCACTTTTTAAATTTTATTATGTTTTACTTATTATATTAACAGCCCTTGTATTTAAGAAAAAGTGATAAAATTAATCTTGCTTGATAATATTTCCTTTACAGTTTGTTTTGTTATTACTGTTGCATTTGTTTAGACGCTAGTTTAATGATTTAACGAGTACGTTAAGAGAGCGAGAGTAACTTTTGCTCTTCATTTCACTCATGAAAGGCATTTTATCTATATGTTATATGCTTAATTTCAATTTAAGTAAAGATAGTTCAGAATTGGAAAGAGTAAAGTAAGTAAAAACGTTGTTACTTACTTCAGATTGCGAAATGTAGCAACTGATATCTAAAAATCATTGAATTCTTTCTGATATGCTTAAGAATTTTTTTTGTGAATACAACTGTAAAATCTCGAAATATTTTAATATTTTTTTAGACTTATCATTTACAAGAGATTTAAGAAAATATCTTGAAACGGAGTTCTTCACTTGGAATTTTACGTAGGCTTTCTGCCATATAAATAATAATTCCAATAGTACGCAGTTTATTTTGTAAAAAATTTACTTTCATAACTTTCATAGCTACTTTATTATTACCATGAGATTATTAAAGGTTTTTGATGTATCTGAACTAAGTATCTTTTCATATATTATTAGTACACATTACTAACACGAAAAAAGAAATTGGTGTTGAAATATTAGGTGTGAGACATACTGAATTCTGAAGGAATTGATTTAAATTTCAAAGACTGTTGAAGCTTCAGTGACTAAGAAACAGTGCGATGCTCGAATGAGAAGCGTGGAGAGAATCCCTGGCTCGAATACGGATAACTAAGTGCTTCACACGTAGCTGTGGAAAGGAGAGTGTTCCTCTAGCAATGAAGTGACTGAACCGTTCGCTGCTCCGAGCTCATCGATCAAGCAGCCAAGAACAACCTAGAAGCAATTCAAGGCAACACTTTCGTGGTTTTCAGCGTAATGTGTTAATTTCAGCTCTTTTGAAAGGGGTGCAGGAAAAACACAAGCACCACTGGGGTTTAACCGCTGGATGGGAAGGAATGCAATTGAAAAGGGAGACTGTGGTCAATTTTTTTTTTCATCATTCCATTCTGTTTTCTTCCTATTCTCGCTAGACTCGTATTCATCAGACTTTAGAATTTCGCATCTTGAAGAAAATCTGAGGTAGATTACCTTACAATTACCATAAATGGAAATCAAATTGAAATGCGCTTATGTGAGGTTAAGGCTATGTAAGCAAGATTTTTAGTTATGAAAAATTCTACTTTTGTACCTTTTTCGACCCATTTTATAGCTAACCAATGTGTGCCTTTCTTAAATACGCCGCGTTTTAAGTTTTTATAAAGTGAGATGAAGGAAAATCATCTTCTAAGATCTAGACGTTATATTTATGATAGTACAAAGTCAACATGTTTAAATAATTATTGATCATTTTTATTCGATTCATGGTGAGAGGTTTGTGGAGTTAAAAAAATCATTTAGAAAATATTAAATTCTTTGGAAGAAAGATGATTTAAGTTAGCATCATTGAAAAAAATCTGCGATTAACTCAGCAATTATGAAAAGTAATTACATTATATTCTAGGAAATTTAAAAGTTTTTTTTACTTTTTTTAACTTACTACGTGCTCCGCTCTTAGGCCCTACAGGGTAAAGAAGGGATGCCTCGTGGAGATCTTTTTAATGGAAACTGACTCGTATCCACATTACACACGAGGAAATCCATGAAAACGCCCATGGAGCCAGCTCGTTCGCCGGGACTCGAACAACCAGTGTTCAGCGGCGTTTACAGCTCGGCCGGCGGTGGGCCAAATTAAGGCTTAAATTAAGGCCGGTGGGCTTAAAATGTTTTTAACTTGAATACTTGCATTTTTTTATCATAGAGAAGTTTTAATTAGAAAGTGAAATGTACTGTGACAGAGGAAGAAGAGAAAGGCGTCTCTATTCAAGGATTTCTTCAAAAGGATGCCTCGCATTTGAGTTAAAACTTGAGAAAACAACAAAGCCAACTGTGCAGATAACTAACTGGGCACATTCCAGTTATCCAATTTAAACAAAAAGCTCAGTGCCATCCATTCTACATCGGAGGGGATAAATATTTAACTAAGCGAATAGAATACTTTTATTATTGTTATGACTGTTACTAGCTCTGAAAATATGATGAAAAAAGACAAAAGTACTAAAGATTAGAAAATTGGCATTATAAATATTTTTTGGAGGGGGGGGGAGAGAATTTTTACAGATATATAAAATGCTAATCATAAGTTTACGCATCACTAGCATTTTTTTCAGTAATATGTTATACACAGCTTTAACAAGATTGCATTTGTTAGGCGATACGTATATATTAATCAAATATTTTTTTTTTATTTCCCATCTCATGATCACTTCAACTTCTATTTACAGCAAAGCAACATAATTCATACGATATCTCAATGATTAGTTTAATATATTAAGTATTTCTAATAAATTTCACAATTTCTAAATATTTCTGAAGTACTTCAGGAAGTATGGAATTTAATTAAAGAAACGAAGTATTGAAGTATTTGTTACAATTCAAATCACCATGATGTACTAGAACTTAAATAAAAAATAAACATTATCAGTAACCTTTAGTTGACATTTAGTGTCTCTTCAACAAAAATTTCTTATTTCTTACTTGTGTAATTTATCAAAACCCGGGAGGAGGGGAATCGAAATGCTCTTCCTATCCATCGTAAAGTGTCACCATCCAGTCTGATGTTTCGGTTTTAAGCGAGCGTCATTTAAAGGCAGTTCTAAATGTATACCAGTTAGAAAATCTTTGAACAAAAACAAATTCAGGCAAGTCATCCAATTCCAATGACGTTTCAAAACTTCGGTAGCTAAAACGAAATTCAATACCATTTTTGTAAAGGGAAGTGTTGTTCAATAGCATAGGCTTACGGATGGCTTTCCCTGTAAGGAAAAAAAAATCTATGCGGAGAAAGATGGAATGTATCAAAACATATTTCATGGCATTCTTTAGTTATAAAAGGAAACTTTGGAGCTTTGCAATGCCTGCTTTCTCTCTTGAATGAAAGCAGAAAACACCTCAGTTATTGTAATACATATATACATATATATAGATTTAACATATGTATATAATGTTATTTATATATATTTATATAATGTTGATTTCCTTTTAAGTTTATTAATTTATTGTATAATGTTTTAAATAATTTTATATATATTTATATAGATGAGAATTTATTTTATAGCCCCCTCACAGCTCTTTCTTGCACAAATTATTCAGCATACAGCATGTATAACATTATCTTGTCATCACTGTTTATTAGTTTAATAGCTACTCTGTGTTTCAGCAACAACAATACAGTATTTTAGCAAAGTATTTAACTTAACTTTATGGCAGAAAAGTATTTTAGAAATTCTATTTAACTCAGCTACTATGCTGGATGTTATTTATGCAAGGCTTTACAAATGATTCAGAGCATTTCGTTTGCATGTGACAAAGATTTTCCATCCCTGACTAACGAAAAAAATAATTGTGGAGCTTTTATTAATCGCTATTCCCCATTTCATTTTCAATTTAGCTTAGGGGTCGTACGCATGTATTTGCTAGAAAACATATAAAACTCTTACTAATCGGGAAACGAATTTAAAAATGTCGAAACTCGATCTGTAATAAGACAAGGAGGTGGATAATATCCTTTCATTTCGTTTCTAAAGCAAGAAAACTTTAGCTATCTCTTACCTCTCAATTTTTCCTTGAGGTATAGAAAGAATTATAGAAAAAATCATCGCTTTTTTTAAATTTGTATCTTTTTTTAAATTTGTATTAATTTCTTTTCATCACAAGCATGACATTTGTAAGTTCCGCTATAATAAAAAAAATTCTGTTTTCCGTTCATTCTAAAAAAAAATAGTTTTGTGTAATGGCATTTTTCAAAATTTCCGAACAAATAATTCTAGAAGCGTTTTAATTTTGCTTTACAAAAGCGAAAATATTTCTGTTCATTAGTTTCTTTCGAAAAGGTATAATTCGCACCTCTAGTGTGAGCAGTTAATTCTAAATTTTTCTTGTTCATTAATTTCTTTCTTTTTATTTTAAGTTTCAATTAATTTTATTAGCAGAAAAGAAGGTCTATCCCATCTTGTATTTTTAAAAACGTCTAATTTATGAAAAATTTGAGGACAATTTGTGACTCCTTATTAAGTTAATAAAAGTTTTACTGACATTTTCTAAGTAAAAAAAAGCAGTAACAAATAACGACAAAGACATAATCATCAGACTAATTATCAGAGAATTGTGAAACTCCGATTGAACTTTTGTTTTTTTACTCTTAACAAGGCAATCAACAAGGAAAAAGAAAGTTTAAGAATGCAGGAGATACTACAAATTTAAATATTTTTAAATGCTTTTGAAAACATTCAGTTTCTAAAATTAAAATGAGAGCATTATCAGAAATATGGAAATGTTTAAAATGAAATAATTTGGCATTTACTATACAATTTCCTTCTAAAGTCAGTATTGCCATTATTTTCTGAAAGTAACATTATTTGATTTAAAACTGTTTTTCAGATTTTTCTCTGAACTCGTTATAGAATTAATAAATGAAAAGATACATTAATCGTATTTTCCCCATTTAGTTATTGATTTTAAATAAATGCAAAGACTGAATTTACAACATTTGTCCAAAGTTTCTTATGCAAATACTAAAAACCGGAATTCTTCTTACCTTTCCTACCCACGTACTATTAATAAACAAAATATTAAAAGCTCGTTACATATAATATATGTTAACGACTTTGACTGCAATATCAGCGTTTTCTAACATTTCTTCATTTAAAAAAATAGTGGCAGAGGGTAAAGTAATTTTTTATTTCTTCGACCCAAATGCTGCCACGACTTTTTCCTCTAAGTTAGATCGATGGAATATTGATTAAATCATTAAATGTTTTTCAGGAAGTTTTTGGGATTAAAGAGGGAAGCTACCTTGAACTCCACTTTCAAAGGGTATCAGCCTCCGCAATAGAATGTATATGCCTTTGAACATCAGAAAGAAGTTTCTTTTAGAATACGTATGCGTAAGAACTCATGAATCCAGTGGTAGGCAATAACGATAAGAGAAATATACTTATTGTTCCTGTTTTCTCTCGATTATGTGTAATATGCATTCATATGCATGCATTGCTTTTATGTTTTTCACCCTCCACGAGGCACCAGCTGATGACTCTTTCATTCCAGCAATAATTTTAGTTTAAGTTCGATACTGTTTGCTTTACGTTTTTCTAGTTGGCAAATTTCCTTCTTGGTAAAGAATCCATGACAATTATGTTATTAATAGAACCGATTCATTGATTTTAGTTTAAAATACTTTTACCATTTGCTTAAGTAAGGTTGGTTTGCAAAGTCCGTTTTAAAATCAGAATTTAAAATTTCTTGTAAAATATACTTTTATTGCAGTTAGGTCAATGAGTAACTCCCCTTCTAGGTCAAATGAAAGAGATTTCCAAACTTAAATGTTTGAAATATTCCTCCCCCCAGTCATCGGACACTTGCTTGAAAATGTTCATCGGAAATGTCGAACCACCCATCACTCGTTTGACAGTTTCATCACCCAGAGCAATGCCCAGGGTACACCACAGGGGTCGACCGATATTACACGCCGATATCATTCCGAGAAGGACAGACGCCTCAGCCTTGATACAGGAGTCGAAAGCTACTTGGTTTCGGGCTAGCAGTCAGCCTTCGCTAGCCACTACGGTGTATTACGGTATACAAGTTGGCAATCTGGAAATATAACTTAAAATATTTTCTAGAATAATTCTTAATTGAATGCGGTGCTTTCGAAAAGAGCCATTTAAGTTTATTCATATGATAGCGAAAGCAGATATATCCATAAAAAGGCATTTTCCCTCCATTTTACAATATGATATCGAAGACTTTTGAACGAAACCATGACGCTATTTTGAATTATGCGCTAAAATTAGTCAAAGTCAGGGTATCATATCCTGGATTTTTTACTTAGTTAGTTGGTTATTTAATTAAGTGAAAACTCTTTGATCTGTGTCAAATGAGGAGTGATTTCATGGAGACTTTGTAAGGATTAATTATTTGTACACGGAAAACTACACGTGGGCTCTCTGGTTTGAAAAACAGGTCTCCATGGAAAACTTGCTAAGGGAAAATGGCTTGCATATAAGTTAAAATTGAACGAAACAACAAATACATTCATAAAACTAGCGACTTTGCCGCGATCCGAACTCGGCTCGAACTACCAGTGTTGAGCAGTCTTCTCTACTTAGCCACTAATAAACGCCTTTGTATGAAAACCTGCACTTTTTTTCTCTAATCATGGGATTAACCACAAGACGATTTTGACGATTGAGACGATTTTTAGCTACTTCACATACTTAGCCAATTTTAGGCCTTTATGGCTAAGCTATAAAATAAAAATTAGTATGATTTAAAAATAGGAAGTGCACATATTACGTAGTTCCGATGCATTGATGAGCATTTTGGAAATGAATAATAACTATGATTTCTTTCACTGATGTGAATTTATCATCACTGTCAACAAATTTCATAGCCCCTTTTTTTCTCATTTTTATATAATGATTTTGGAAATACAAATGTTGCACTTTCTCTAAACATAATTTTTATTATACGCTTAATGATGCGTTATGAATGGGGTTGAAATTTAAATTTTTGATCAATTCTTAAAATCATGGATTTTTTAAGGCATATTTTTAAAATCAGGAGTATTTTTTTTTTTTTAGTTTAAAAGCAGCTCGGCTTTATCCTTTGGGTTTCCAGTGCAACGAGTTGGTTAGAGTAAATCCTCTGTTTGATACGCTAACTTTCATAATCCTAACTAAATATTCATGTTAAAAAGAAATTCAAATTCTATGAATTATTATTTAATGATATACTTTTGACACCAATATTATCAATGCTCACTAAATTCCATCTACTAGAGAAAATGACTATACAAAAATGAAACTGAATCCTTGTCTCTCTGTATTGTGTGTCTTCACGCAGCAAGAAGTTTTTAAATACCTTCTGAAGTCTGTCGCTATTGCAAATAATATCAAATAATGTATTTGTGATTATCTTTAATGGATCTGTAAATAAAATGTTCCTCATACTTCGATTGTTCGTCTACTCACATGTTCTTTAAGGTGATCGTAATAAAAAGAGCGCAATAAACGTATTTCATTCTTTGAAGAATTTCTTTGATGTAGCCTGAACACTTTTGTGAATTTGCGCCGAAAGGCACACACAAACATATGTATATACATATATACATATATAGATTGATACTTATATTTATGTTTGCTCGTGTAGGTACAGAGGAAGTATTTTCCTTTACTCAAATACAGTTGATAATTTATAACAATGTGCAAAAAAATAAGAATAACAACAATAATAATGCATAAACATGAGAACATAGGTGGAAGAAATTAAAAGGGAATTGCAAATGTGTGAATGGTGAAGCAAATGCCAGTATCACGCAGTAAAAAACCCAAAAATCCCCGTATTTCCACAAATTTAAACTCCAGTCTCAGAAACCATCTGCAGTAACCATTAAGAAAGAATAAACATAATCAATGAAAGAAATTATACTTATCCCCTTATCAGTATGTGGCATATGTATAGTTCTTTAAGATGCGTTTCTGATTTTACTAGTTCACCGACAAAAATAATTTTTCAATGTTTTTCCATTACGCAGTACCCCTTTGACGAACTCCTGAAAAACTGTAATCATAAGAATAATAAAAAGATCAATAGAAAAAATTTGATGAGCTAGACTAAATGCTTTATTAAAGTTGCTTATTTTGAGAAAATATTTTTTGTGTGCAAGAAGCATCGTTGTAATGCAATTTTACTTTGCCTACTGCATTTTAACAATAACTGATGCTAACACTTCCGAATTTTTCTTCTCACCATTAGTTCACTTGATCATCGGGGGGGGGGAGAAGACTTGCATTGCACCTTTCTTGCTTGTTCCCCCTTAACTAATTTCCCATTTATTTTATTTATTCACTTTGTTTAATTTCATTCTTTTGATGTACTTGTCATGCATTGGCTTCCAACATCACTTACTATTATTTTCACTTGCGTCATTGTTTCTTAAGTTTGATTTAAAATCAGATTACCTTTTGCTTACTTGCACTTATATTAGCCAATTTTTTTAAAAATCATTCTGGTGTTGCGTAGGTGTGGAATCGTCATTTCATATTCTATTAAAACTAATATGGACCTTGTTGCTAAATATTATACCAAATTTTAAACTAAAAGGTTAAAAACTTCAAAAATTTCTAAAAAAATATTTTTGAAAGTAGACTGGCAAGATAGAAACGTAACTAATGGATTTCACATACCTCTCACTCTGATGAGGTATAGGTTATAATATTATTGTTCATTGAGTATGTTTGTTTTCATTTTCACATCAGTTTTGATACTGAATTTCAAAATAATGGGATATATGTGATTTTTTTACTCTTCCCTTTTCCTGAAATTTAGTGTTACGTTATTTACTTCAACATTCATACATCTAGAATTTCATTTTTGTTTATTCCAGTCTGTAATATATTCTCTTTTTAATCTCATCTTTACAAATTATTACTGCTAATATTCTTATTCTAGCACATTATGGATTAAACAAACTTAAATATGTAAAGCTATTTTATATTACTCCAGCTTTTTGTGCATTTAAAAGTCAATTATGTACTACTCCCTTTTTTTCGTTTTGTTTATATTCGTAGTTTGCCAAAATTCGCTCCTGTTACAGAAGATTTTATGATACTTGAAAATTATAGTGCGAATATAAAAGTCTGAAGTAAATGAATGTTGATCATTATGAAATACAGTTGCATACCTTCTGTGCTTTAATCAATTGACTAGCTTTTAATTAATAAACAATACATCTATAATTTTAGATTTTCAAAATTACATAATCTGTAAAGCAGCAGGATTAAAGCTCTAAAATACAAGAATAATAGAAGAAGAATAGGAACAGGAGCTTATAACATTCGATTCTGTTCCAAAATTTAATTACCGTCGATCAATTAAAAGTAATTAGCAGAATTGAAAAGCAGGAAGTCTTGCGTGCTGGCTCTGGATGGAAAACGTAATGTATTAACATATAAGATATTTTTTCTTATGCTGAATAAGCCGAGTAAAAATATGATTTTCATCTTAGAAATAACTATTAAGCTTCCTACATTACGTTATTAATTAAGGGAAGAAGTTCCATCTTTTCTCAGCTTTTCTTATTTCTCCTTTAAATAATCATAAGAGAGAAAAATAAGAATGACAAATTGTTTCCCAACCTATTTATCATCTATGTTCTCACAGCGAAACTTATTTGCCAGTCATTTCCAAATTTTTTGGTATACTTCATTTTAAGATTTAAGACTTAAAATCATTTTAAATGTATTTCATCTGCGTAATTTTAAGTAAAACAATTTTTAAATACCACTCCTATTTTTCTAAGTCCTTATTTTTACTCCACATTGTTCATTATAACATGATATCCCTAAGGACATCTATCCTTTCGGAAGGGATAAACAACGAGATGTCTAACTAGTTCATGTTTCGAACTTTTTCACGCTTGTAAATAATTAAGCAAACTAATGCTTGAAGAAAAGAAAGAGCCTTACAATAGCTATTTTAAGTTTTTTTAAAATGTTTTATAACAAAATTTTCTCTTTTTGAGGTACTTTTTGACTTCTATAAACTTAAATGAAATCCTCAAAAACTTGTTGAGACATAGAAATCTAACTGACTTGAGCTTTTCTTCAATTCTTTGCCGAATTTTCCTGCAAATGAAAAAGTGTTACCCTAGCAGCTTTTGATATCTCTTTTCCATTTTTTTTTTCAGTATGGGACCCTTTTCCGGTTTGGTTATAAAGGGCGGAATGAACATTGTATGTAAAGATTACACTATACGTAGCCTACTTATTATAACTAAAGACATCCTTTGGAGATACACTGAAAGAAATGTGTGGCAGAGTGGAAAAGACCACTAAATGCTGGCTGTTCAAATAGGATTCGAATTTCCGCGAACGGGTTAGTTGCTTGGGTGCTCCTATGCGAGTGAGTTTTTCTTAGAAAATAACCCAAGAAGCCCTCCCTTCCCTAAGGCAGATAACCTTTGTGTGTTCTGCTGCATTCAACGAACCAAATAAGCTGAAAGGAGGGATCCTTTTCCACTGGCACATAAATTCTGAATATATTCCTGAATTAAGGCAATCTAATTCATTCATCGTGTTGTCTTTGCAATCGCTTTGTTACTGAAAATCAGTGTTTACAGAATTACAGTTCTTTACTTCTGAAAAACACAAAGCCCTTCATTTAAGTTTCAACTTTTCAAACTAAACTAAAAAGATAAACTTTGCTTAGGAGCATGAAAACCCTGTATCTATGAAGAAGAGTTCTGACATTGGGATGTTATCACTTAGAAAATTACTTGCCTTTCATCCATGGCGCCATGCGCTTCACCGACGTCTGTCCACCAAAGTACTGAAGTGAAATATTAATCTCTGACAAAGAATTCTTTCTCGCTTTACTATATCTATCCATCTAGCTGTATATATGAATAAACTTGGGATTTTGTTAGAAATACTTAATAGTCTTTTTATTCTCATTTTTAGACAAATATGCCTATATATATATATATATATATATACATCTACAATAACAATCTGTTTATGCAGTTTTAATCTACCACTATCTGTAGATTTAACTGCAGCTTTTACCTCAACTAAGGCACAATTTATATATATATATGAGTATCTATGTATATAACATGTATGTATGTAGATATATAAGATACATACATACATGAGTAAAGCTATCGAGCAATGTTAAGTTCATACAATATTAGAAAAAAATAGCTGCAGATTATGTTTTCTTAAATATTGATGCTAGATATTTAATTCTAATTGTAAAGTATCAAAATAAGAATCAGAATTTTATCAAAACATATTCTTCACTATAAATCAGGCGAAAAATTCACACTGGTCACTTTTCAGTCTCTATTACTAAGAGATCACAATTAGATTTAGTGAGAATCTAGAAAACAAACTTTGCTTGTTCATGATACAGTAGTGTGATAGAAAGCACTCAATATTAAAATTAAAACTAGCTGTTTGAAACCATTAATTAATAATACCTCCATAAATTTTGCACATGAAGGTATGAAACGTTTTCTGTTTAAACTGTTAAAGCATGCTGAATGAACATCTCAGTAATTTGAGATTTTGTTCAAAGGGTACCATTTAAAAAGTTAGATTTTGCACTCAGAGATCCTCACACCCTCTGGCTGAAAATATTTTCATAAGATTTTCTACTGATTTTGAGAAAATCTGCAATTGAAAGTGAATATCTATAATCACTCTAAGGAAATAAAGCATGTAGACATCTTTTTCGAACTCATTGTATATCAACCGTATTATGCTTTATTTGCGAGATATGTTTAGTAAACAGATTTATTCAAAGGACTAGAAATACCTTCCTCATTCGCAAACCATTTCAGGAATCCAAACTTTCATATGACGATCATCTTTCAGAATTGAAATCTTTCATTTGGGTGACGGGCAGAAAGGGCCACTAATTGGAGTGCATGAGATTCACACCCGTCTATTGTAATATAGAATTAACACTTTTAAATAGGAAAAGGCGCATGGGATAAATGAATTTAAGCTGGGTTCTTCTCAAGAATACAATGGTACAGTTAGTTCTCTAATACCTTGGACGTTAATGGAACAGCAACCTTCGTATTTGATTAAAATGAACTTTTGTTCGCTAATTCTTCATTCTACATGATCCAGCAAGGCAATGACTGTCCAGAAACAAAATGAGACCTTCTTTATGGGACGTCGGGAGAGGTTAACATGCTATTGCTGGTAAGTTCAACAACTTTTATCTCAGCAGAGCTAACATTGTTCCCGGAGGTCTAGTCAATTTAGAATCCTCTCACTTACAGCAAACAAACAGGAGCCATTACATTTTGTGACTGTCTTAATAAAGAATCTTGAAGAAAATTTGAAAGTACAGGTGTTAGATGCAAGAAAGCTGTATCTTCACGAAGCTCAAATTATTAGAGAAAAAAAGATCTCCCAAAAGCATTCCAGGTTTACGGAAACCTCGTGTTCAGTAATTAATCTCTTTTTCTCTGTGAATGGTGAAGTTAATAAACAAAAATACAGATGCTGATGTGATTTAAATGCACAAGGGGCTGATTTCATGAACTGTCACACGAAACTATGGTATAATAATGTTTTTCGGTACTCATAAGAAGCTTCTCAGTTCGTTCATGGACAATTGTGCTGCAACCAAGCATTAATAGGCCATTTTTCAATTAATTCAGCTTATAGATTCATATTTTTTAACAAAAGCAAACCGAGCGTGATGTTAGTAAAAAAAGTCTACTTTAAATTTATGTATTATGCTTTCTTTTTCCTATTTAAAATGCATTTCGAGATGGGGACCACGATGCTCATACTTACAGCAAGTAACACTTTCTATTTATCACTCATATCGTAAGTTCCTGTCATTTCTGGAACTGTTTATGAAATGCAAAGCTGTTCTCAGCGTTTAGAATCATCACATATTGTGTTATATATTTATATACTGAATTTTAAAGTCATTTTCAATCCATATGTTAAAATAAATTAAACCAGATTATTTCAAGTTTCTCGTTGCAAATCTTCTACCTTTAAAATTCTATTATTTTTCTTCAGTTCATTTATCTTAATGTTATTTTAACTTCGATCACTTAGTTAAATAATTTGCAAAATTACAACTGTAATTATTTTTCTACTTCTCAAGTAATAAAAAGGCCATTGCAAGAGGTAAGCATATTTTGCAGGTAGGTGAGAAAGTAAATTCTAAGAAAAACTGAAATATATTTTGTACATTACTAATTAACACTCTGCAATTCAGTTTACATTTCATATGTTATGCACTAATACATTATGCATAGAAGTTATTAAACATTTTTAACTAATAAGCCCGCTTTCCTTTAATGGCGAGATTACTGCAGAAACTTTGTGGTATTTAACATTTAATAGACATTTCAAAAAGTGTGAAAATTTTTTTAAAATTATTTTCATGACAACTGTAAAAAGACACACAAATTAACATTAAGGCACTATGTTTTATTTCTCATCAAAATGAAAATCCTTAAAATATGCGTACAATATATACAGTGGTTAATTGTTTAAGACTCCATTTCATGCATTTCACTCCATTCAAACAGCGTATCTCAATCTCTCGTTTAACATAATGAGTGTAGTTCTTGGTTTGTTTCAGAAAAGTGTTTGTTTAAACATAAATGATGGAAAAGAAATCTGTTATTTTACTATTATAACTCAATCACTATTTATGGAATCTTTTTAAGCTAAGATTTAGCAGAAATTTTGAAATTTTAATCAATTTTTTTTGTCTAGTCATAATACGCGTTTCATATTTTGTACTGTTCCTAGTTATTTGAAAAATAAGTGTATTTTTTATAAATGCGCAGGAAAGGAATTCTGAAAAATTAAAATCCGCGTTCACAAGCCAAATTCAGTGATGTTCAAAATGTTACAGTTTTATAATCTATTTTTATAAATTTCCTTATTAATTTAATTTACAGTGTTTTAAGTGATTTCCTATTTCCATTCAACACATTTAGACGTTTATCTTGACGTTTGGCAGAAGAGACGTATTTTGAAGAATTAAATTTTATATTTCTGCTCGAAGTTACGTTTCATTGAGAAATTATTAAAATATTCTGAATTCCCAAGATTAATAATTCTTTGTCATTATATAAATATTAAAAGGCACTATTGGATACTCAATAGTACTTTATTTCTACATTCTGTTATGTGAAATGAACTGACATTGCATTCGGAAAGTTCGATTGAGAAACGCTGTTGAACTAAATATTGTATATTTGTCTTACTATTCATTTCCAACGATTGCAATTCCTTTGATTTCAATTTCCCTTTAATCTTTCAGATGGTGTCAATTCTATGGGAGAAACTAAACGCCAAAGAACATCCTACACCCGGTATCAAACCTTGGAGCTGGAGAAAGAATTCCACTTCAACCGGTATTTGACCCGTCGACGAAGAATTGAGATAGCCCATGCTCTCTGTCTCAGTGAGAGACAAATCAAAATCTGGTTCCAGAACCGGCGTATGAAGTGGAAGAAGGAACATAAGATGGCGTCAACAATGCCCCCACAAATACCTCAGGTTATACCGGATCACCTCCCACATCACATGCATGGGGAAACCAAAGCGTAACTTCGCATTTCATTCTGATTTGATAAAGACGATAACATGCATTAAAACATACGTCACTAAAAGCCATGTAAATCAGTCACAGCTTTAGATCTCGTTCGCACGGACCTATAATCAGAAGGCTGACGAGACGCAAACTCCATTCGTTTCTTCTATTTATCATAGACTAGAAGAGATGTGACTATAGATATGACACTAAAAAGTATTTATCAATCCCCTCAGTTTAATTCGCCATCAAAAACATCTGTGTTCGTAACGTATGAAGCACATTTTGTATGTTGTAGAATGCCGGGTAATAAATGAGATGGGTTTCAATAAAGAGATCTAATAGTGTGATGTGCAACTGCTAGCACATGTGGTCTCCCGAATGAGGTAACTAAAATTCCAAACTAAAAGTATTCTAAATTGCTTCGTCTATGTAAAAGAACCTTTTTAAAGCTGTGGGACAACATTTCTCTTCTCCTTGTCTAGAAATGAAAGGCTCGAAATAGCATTATCAAATGTTCAGCCTGATGATAACTGTTGTCTCAAAATGGATAAAGTGTAAAATATTATTTTAATCGCTTTAGCAAAACTGGTAGGGTAACATGAAATGCTGTTTAAAACTAGCAGTTTTATGGAGGCCTCCAAATAGGCCAAGAAGATGAAGATAAATTGCGATTAAAGCGTTCTGAAGATTGCCATGGTCTGCATTGTGAAAGTCCCACAGAAATTCGAGTCGTGTGCGCATATCGATAGATATATGGCTAGAGCAAGGGAGGGGACGGCGGCACTATCCAGCATTAGAAAACACCGAAGACGGGCTCCGGATGGAACTTTTTTCAACTTTCGTTGCCATGACAACACACAATGTACAAAAACAGAATAAAAATAAAACTGGAAAAAGGAAAAGAAGAGAAAAGAATATCGACACGAAGTCATTACTCAATGTCGATCAAAAACTGTCGTCCCCTTCACTAAGCTATGCCAGAGTCGACTTTTTATAGCAATGGCTGCTTACTACGTTAGAGAATCTCTATGGACAGCTGACTAGAAGATAAAGTGATGTACATATGGTATCAAATGCACGTAAGAAGTTACTTTTACAGGGGACGAAGATACGAGAAAGTCTTTTAAAAAATTGTCTCAATATAGAGGGGAGGGAAAGTGGTTCATTCATAACGTGTTGAGAAACATAAATAAAAGTCCAGAAAGGGAAATTATTAATTATGGATGCTTAATTTGAAGTTCGACTTACACACGAAAAAATCAGTAGAAAACAAAAATGTGGAAATCTTTGTTTTCAATTAATTTGGTAAAATATACAACATAATTCTCCTTTTTTAATAATTTTTATTTGAAGTTGTTTTAATCTGTATGGAAAAAATTGCATATAACTCATAAATTCCATGCAGAATTTCAGCGCAATAGAATTTATTAAATCAAAAATGTGCGCAATTTTCATTTGAACTATTATTGTTTTATCAATTTTATTATTATTTATTTTTCAGATGAAATAAACAGATTGCAGTTTAATAATTTGTTGCGAAAATTTAAGGAAGTTTAAAATCATATTTAAAAGAATACAGTGTAAATTTATACCTATACACATCTAATTATTAATTCCCTATATTGTAGGAATATACCAATTTGTTAAATCAGATTGCTCAATGAAAGATGGAGTAATACAGTTCGAAGATTTAAATATTCCTACATTTTTTCATCTTGATACATTTGCCGCCTTCCTCTTGACACGTTTGCACGATATTAAAGAAACCTTAAGAAACTCAAAAATAAAATGTTAATAATATATTACTATAGACAAAATGCTCTATTATTTGTGAGGCATGTTTTCATTACTATGAATTATCAGTATGAAAGAAAGTGTACTTTTATAATTAAAACATACGTAGGTACAGTCAAAATACCTCGTTTTAACTGTTAGTTAGTATTTCTATAGTGATTTAATATTTCTTAGTTTTCATCATTACAATCAGGTTTAGTACAACAAAATTTTCTGCAGAAGCCAGTCGCTTCTTAATAAAAAAGGCCGGAATAAGTACAAATACCTTCAGTTTAAACTGAATATTCATAATATAGCAAGGAATATTTTAGTTGGCCTGTCTAACATGATACTTTTATTCCTTAATCATCTTTTTAAAAATCTTATACGTAAAGTATTTGAAACGATAATAAGAGGAAAATCACTCTGAAGTTAGAATATAAAGGAGATGCGATTTTTTTTCCCTTTTAAAAGATCTTGAAAACTCCTCTTCTATTTTCCCGCTTTTTTTGTGCATCTTGAGCGAACGATGAATTCACTCAGAGAATTTCCCAGACTTCTGCATGACTAGTCACCTGATATTCGCGCTGATCTTGCATTTTGGGCTTGGTTGAACAGTGCTACATTTCTTCGAAGCAGTTTCTGTATTCTCTTTTTTTTCTGCCTTTAAATCCCTACCTTTTTTCAATCGTTTGCCAGAATATCTCAAATTCTCAAACTTTGCATCAAGAAAATAGCTGCTAGAGTTATTTTTCAATTTCCCCGGCATTTTCCTCCATTATTTGAACAAAATGTAATGAATAACTACAGAGAGTTCCATGATTTTTCGTAAAAAGCGTACTATTCTTTATAAGGGAGTTTCTTTCTGTAAATGATAAGTGCCGAGAATAATTAACTTAAAAGTAGTAATGAAATAGTAAAAGTATTATCAACCAGACATATACATACTAAGCCCCCAATAATTATATAAAATATACGCGTAAAAATTCAGTCTTTCTGAAATTAAAAACGAAGTTTACATTACCAGTCTTTTCCAAAGAAAAAAATTACCTATTTGTATTTCCAAATATTTTAGTGTTTCTAACATTGTTGTCGAAATCTCGTAATTTTGAATTGATTAGAGAGCCTTGACTAGATCTTTGAATGTAATTACATTTTGGTCACTCTGTCTTTCGCTGAATGATGGTTATTTATCGTTATCTGTTATTTGCATGGAATGCAAATCAGTATTTTCTTCTCATTCTACAAAATGAATTATGAAGGCTTCATGTTTCTATTTGAAACTGATAATGATATTTTCAAACCCTTTTCTTATAATATTTAAACACTGTTTAGAAATTCAATGAAAGTTCCAGACAGCTTAGACTTCCACTATCAAAAGAAGATCATGCACGCTGCAGCCTTCAATAATAATTTATAACAGTGAATCTCAAATAAAGGCATGGATAAGAAACAAAAATTTGCTTATTTTCTTTTCTAAACAGGACTAAATGCTATCTTAATGATGTAGAAAAAACTTTAGATGTATTCATTTATTCGCCATTAAACACTAATGTATCGAGAAAGGACAGCATCCTAAACAGAATGATCTGCAAAACATCATCAACTGCATGCGGCAAAATGTAAAATAAAGGGTTATGAAGAATGTTGATCTTCAAATTACGTATTTTTTATTTCTCTGGCAGTTTTTTGTATTGACAAATGCCCCAGGTATTCAGTTGAAAACACAAGTTACGTGTAGTGAAGGTAATAATACTTCTCGAGCCTTGAGTTTTTTCACAGGTTTTTTAGTAAGGGAAAGCAGTGCTTTGCGGAACTAATCACGCATTTGAATTTTATTTATATCTTAATATATTCTTGTTATATTAAGACGAAATAACAGTAGAATAGTTTTAAGAATTTAAACTATTATTCCAGCTTTTTATCACATCTTATAGCAAATCGCTTCACTAAATTTTTTTCAAAAATCAAAGAAGATTCTTAAAACGTTCAGTTATTTTCTAATGATCTTTCCATTAAATCTTTAGTAACTATACCATTTTCATGTAGTAATTAAGTATCATTCATTAAGTTTAATGTGAGATTTGTTTCTTGCTTTCTTTAAAAATTTTCCATTAGCATTTTCCTAATGAGCATGTGAGTTAGCCGTTCCTGAAACTGAACTGAGGTCTTTAAAATGCACTGTGCACCATAAGTCGGGAATCTTTAAAACGATCATTTTGCGTTCTTTAATAATGCATTCAAGCCATATAAATTAATTCAGCTAATGCGGCCAAAAGATTCTGATCTTTTGTATCTTTGCAATGCATTGTTAAAGAGCACAAATAAGCAGTTTTATGACTCCAGATTTATGACACACCATGTGTTATAATTAGACTTTAGTTTTCATATTTTCCTGATAAATTCCTCCAAAACGTTGAGTCGAATTTCAAAATTAAGCCCAACAACAGGAGGAATGTATCCGTTAAATAAAAATTTCTTCTGAAAGGTAATGTTAAAAAATCTTCCAATTAATTAAATTAAATCTAATGACATTTTAAAGCTGAATCCTGCCTAAGGATCAAAATTTACCTAACAGTATTTGAGTGTGTCAAGATAAGTTAAATCATGATAGACAATATTTTTCATCCGGAATCTATTTTAAGTAACAATCAGTTACCATTTACGTCTTAGTGCAGACCAGTGTCTCTCAATCTTTTGGACTGTACCTTTCCATACAGCCTAAAAATTCTCATGCATTCTCGTAAGCGATATTTCCACAAATGACCAGTTTTAATTTTTTTATAATTGTCTGGCAAATTATTGAAGATACTTTGACTCTTCTAGAAAGACAAATACTCCAAGTGTGATAAAGTTACTCAAAGAATTTTATTTTTTATTTTTAATATAATTTTATTTCTCATTGAGAACCATTTTGATTAAAAAAATTAGGTGAAACTAAAACATAATTTTACCAAAAAAAAAGTTTTTTCTCGAATTCTTTCAAAATGAAACCTTACTGATGGGCTAAGATCACTGAAAACTCCCAATTCTGCTAATGCACTAAATAGCAAAATAGAATAACACTTATGCAATATTTTTTGCCCAAAGTAGGAAAAATTAGCAGAAAAATAGGAAAAACTAGAATAAAATTGGTGTTCTGTAATTTTTCAAAAAGGTCATACGTATAGGAGGGAAAAATCATTTCCCTCCTATACGTATGACCTATACGTAAGCGATATTCTATTTAGATAAAAATATTTTAACTATATAAGAGAAACCTTAATATACAGAATTAATACCTAACCGAAACTATACCGAACCATCATGATTGTGATTGAATAAAGAGAAAGCACTCAGGTAAATGAGGGTAAAATTAGACTTGACCCAGTGAAATGAGGTTACGCTTCATCTCATACATTTTCCCCCTCCAATCAGACTTTCAGGAATTTAGATCTTGCTAGCGAATTGATCGAATTTGTCTTGTAAGAGTCCTAAGGTTCATTTATGGGGACTGCATCCTATAGCATAAACTGAAGTTTTCGAACCTCAGTAGCTTAGAGTTACTTTTATGCTGTTTTACCATGTTTATGACTGTCTCTTAGGCAGTAAAATTTGACTTATAACGGCGCGGCTGATTAATATGTGCATTCTGTTCACTTTTACCCTGTTTATCTCTCATATATGCTTCGTTTTCTTTACAAGTATCTATCAAAACTCATAATTAATCTCCCTCATTAAATTAGGAATGATGAATTTTACTTTAACATTTTAAAATTATACTAAAGTCTATGTACTGTTAATCTCTGTTGCTTTTCTGCATATTATACTTCATTTATTTTAAAATCGCCCTTTAATAATCATACCAATGCATTTATTTACGTAAGTAATATACGTAATGTATAATTTTTACATTATGGCAAATTTAGAATCATGTTTTCTCAATTGAAATGTAATGACTTTTGAGCGATTTTAGGTTTATTGGGCAATTGATATTTAGTTACTATTGTTGCTTTATTACTAATCATTACGGAAATCGTTGGAAGAAACAAAGTTGTGCATTTATTACTTAAATAAAAAAATAAATCGAAGAATTTATTGGTTTTCTGTATATAAACCTACTTTTACAAATTTGTGATTCAGTATGTAAACTGTGAATTCAGCTATTATTATTTTTCACTCTTTATTATTTTGGAACTGACAGCATTTATTCGTTATTATTTTTCTTATCGGCCAGAGGAAGAAGACGAAGGTTTGTCTTTTATTCCATCCCCAGACTTCCACTTCCCAAGAGAAAGAAAGGAAGAAAGAAACAAAGCCTCCCCACCTCTGAAATCATCGATTCTCTTGAAAGAGAAATAAAAACATCACGTCTGAGATCTATATATATAGAAAATAAAGGAAAGCTTCGTTGCTAAACGGAAAGGAAAGAAAGCGAAAAAACAACATTAAGTGCATCAGAGCTTGCGAGCAACACTTTCATTAGTAAAGCTAACCAATAAGACAAGTGAGACGTTTTTCACTCAAAGGAAGTGATAGGAATGCTCAGGTCACTCAACGATAATTCCAGCAATTCCTACCCTTAGCAGTTCCCCCCCTCACTCTACGTTTTTTGTCTGTTTCCCGAGGGAGCTTCTTCCTGTCTTTCTCTCGTACATACTTCATTTCCTTATTCGTTTCCTCTCTCAGTTGTTTGGACGGTATATATCTGTGTCCTATGTTAATGCGTTCTTAACGATCTTGCTTTACGCGAATTTGAAGCTACCGTAAAAATGAAAGAGTTAAGTTTTCACATGCTCCTAATTTACTATGAAGTCCACGGAAGGCAAGTATTTTCTTTTTACCTCATCATCTTACCTGGCTATCCACTACATATGAAATTCATTTTCAGTCTGCTGTAGGATCATGAAATTCATTTTCAGTCTGCTGTAGGATCTGGAAATAAGCAAGTAGTTTAATTTGAGGAGACTAGAATGTTCAAACTGCAAAAGCGCATTTTTATTGACTTAAATTAAATTCTATGTTATCCTTCCAAATAGACATGAAAAATATTTTTTTATGAATTTGATATCAAAAATACTGAGATTTATTTTCGAAAAGTTTACATTCGAGAAAGCATGATTATCAAAACATCAGCCTAACGTTATGGAAGAAAAGTGACGATAAAACTGGTAAAAATAGTTAGTTATTATTTACTATGTATATTACGTCTTATCACTATAGTTCGTGATTCTTTCATCGTTTTCTCATGAAAGAATCTGTGTGTTAAACGAAGGAATAACTTAAAGAGACACAAAAATAATAAGGGAATATGCGAAAATTGAGTAATTAAACGAATCTTAAATTTTAAACTACTAATACATCAGCCAATCTGTTTTCAAATGCGTTAGCTGTCTTTGAATTCGTTAGAAAGAGAAATTTGGAATATCGTTTTAAATAAGGTTTACAGTAGTATCAGAATATTTACACCTACTAAATTTAAAAACTTCGAGATGATTTATTTTTGTATATCAACTGATGGCATAGTTTCATAAAAATGACTAATCACTTTTCCTGTTGCTTTGATACTAAATTATTCAGGCACCTAAAAATATTTCTCTAAGTCTGGGAATGCGGTATGAATTTATGCTTTTTCATTATTTACTGAAATGCGATAGTTCGGCAAGAAATTCATTTTTAATGCAATCGGAGTTTTGCTTTCAAAAGCAAATAAAGTAGATGGAGAGTGAAAAATCTAATTAATCATACGTTGCTCTTTTTTTCTGTGATTATTCTAATCGCAGCATCAAAATGCAACGTTTTCTACTGTAATATAAATAAGTGCTTTGAAACTTAAAAATAACATTCTTCAGAAGATTTAAAATTTCAAGTATTTAATACCGGGTTTTCGATTTAAACTCCTCATCTTAAATAACCCACCAATTATCACCGAAGTTCTTGCATGGATTGGGCAGATATTTGTACAGTGTAAGCGAACTGGAGTAGAACAGACATTTATCTTCCTAGCAAAGAATATAAAAAGGAAGGAGAGGAAATAAATGAAATAAAAATGTCAGAGATTTTGTTTTTTGAGAAGATTCGGAGAGGCAAGACTACCGGGGAAAGAAAGGAAACAGAAAAAGAAAAAGGCTAAGAAGGAGCAATAAGAAGAGAAAACGGTTTGAACAATTAAGAACTAGTGGTCAAAGACGATGAAGAAAGAGGAAATAAAATGGAGCAGAGCTTAAGGCTGCCATCGGGACAAAAAGAAGCAGTTTTTTCTCTTTCGCATGGTCAGAATTCGATGCGTGAATGTGGGGGAGCTTGACTTATAGCGTTAAGAATCTTCCACCAGAAAAGACGATAAGACGCACTTTTTCGTGGTTGTTTTTTCGCCGCACGTTAAGAATCATTCGAAAAATTTGATTAGGCTACGAAAGCTGATTTGGGACGTTTTAGTACTTCTTTTTAATTAATTAAGTTTATGCTTATTTTTATTTATTTTAGTTTGAAATCCCTTAGAGAAAAAGATTTTCATTTTCAGAAGTTGTTTTAAGCTTTTTATTTCTTCACCAATAGCTTAAATTTCATAGGAAAAAGTTCAATTAATATGAAATAAGATTTCAGTTTAAACTGAATTTTATCAAAATAAGAAATTTAACTTGGAATAAAAAGCCTAAATTACAAAAACTTACGTTTTGTACCTCCTAATTAGTGTATTTTTTTCCTTCTTAAAACCAGTTAAGTTTTTTCGTTTTAAAACCAGTTAAGTTTCCCGATCTGAGGCTTTAACAGAGATGAAAGGAACCTGCAATAAAATTTGGCAAAATTCAACATGGGAAGATTTCTGCTCTATTTCGTAGCTTACCTAAGTCTTGTATTTGGGTGTCTCGAATAGTAATTAGTTTGAGTTAACCAGCTTTAGTTAATCTGAATTTTCGATTTTAGAAACTCAGTAAATAGCAATTTAGGAATGCCATTTTGAACTTTCACATGCGTGTCTTTCATTTTGATTTAACTGTTCAAACGTGCAGATATTTTATTAATGCCTCCGAGAAATTAATGCAATAAATCATTCAATTTTTAATCTTAAGCTAAATTATGGGAATTTATATACCTTTCCAAGAAAGGTTGAATCAAATGCAAATAAATGAAAAGATAAATCTAGCGATATTCTTACAGAATGTACAGAAAATATTTTATTGCCTCTAAGTAATAAATTTATTAAATTTATTTATTTTATTTTACAAATGCGGAACATTAGCACTTAAGCCATTAGTTCACAGGTTCTCCAGTACTTTTTAACAATGTTCTCATACCGAGAAAGTGCAATAAATGTATGAAATGAAAAGTAAATAAAATAACAAGAATTAGTAAAAATGTTATAGTAATATAAATAACAAGAATTAGTTGTAGTAATATCTACTGTTGCTTTAATGGAGATTTTATATAAAATTCGAACAGTATTGTTTGATGAACGTTCTGTAAAGTAAATTTTAGTCTACAATATGTGGCATTAAATAGTACTTAAGGAGTGAAAGTCTTCAGAGCAAGTCCTGTAACAGCAAATATACTAAGGTCTTCATTTTATGTTCTAATGGAAAGTGCAAAGACTACTATTTTCAAACGAAGTTAGTTTCCTATTTTGTTTATTATATTAACGTTCTTCAATATAATTCAAGATACTTTCTAGTATGCTTTGCTTGATAAATACGTTATGTATTTCATCAGACTAAGTCATTAGATTCTTTAAAGATTATTTAACGTATTTTCGGCAATTTTAGTGATAATCAACAAATTAAAATTTAAAAACAGGGAATTTCCATTCGAAGTTAATGATGTTTTAACCACATTACTTTGCATTAATTATCCTTCTTTATTAATCACCTCTTTGTTTTTTAATTGCTAAAACGATAGCGTTCATTATTTCGGAAGATGTTTGGTGTAATTAAAGATTACTCACGTCCGACTTCTTAAAAAATCACAAAACAGTGATTGATTTCCAATGAGGGTCAAATAAAGGCTTATAGAGTTTTTTTACTGTATCTTATTTTCGTTTTCGGGTGATAACATTTTCACCAACTAAGAAACTATTAATATTCAGTAACTTTTTCCTTTGGTTAATTAGGTTTCAATCAATCGCAATGTTGAACGATGAAGATAATTATAATCATAACGTTATTTATTCAGCAAGGAATCAATTTATTATATTAGCGAAAGAAAATAAATTTCAGAGCTATTCAAATGTTCTTTCAAAATAAAGTTTTGGTTTAGTTACAGCAGGTTATAAAAAACATATCTGAATGAACATAACGTGACAATAAATTAATTACCATTCACTGTATACGCACTGTTTCAAAGAGATTGCATTAAACGCATTGCTCTGACGATGCCATATCGTGATGTCACAGTTTCTTCACAAAAATGTAAGAGTTTATAATAATTAAATACTTTTACCAAGCTAACACTGAATGTGCTAATGTACATCGGTTGCGTCCAAGATTTGCACCTTCGAGTGCCAGTTTGATTTGTATCTTACTGTGCAATTTTTGATGACTAATGAGTATTTAGGATTATGTCCTGAAACAATAAGCACTCAGGATCATTCATTCAACATTCTTTCGGGATTGATTTTCAATAAACTGCCTATAAATGTGTCCTAAAAGAATAAGAAATATAAAAATTCACATAAATTCAGATTTTTGGTCAATAATAATTAATTTTGTAAGCCTAGTTGCTAGCATCAGGGAAAGACCTCAGCTGCCGGATTCGGCCTCAGCCCACCAATTAGCCATCACCGACGTATATAGCTCTACTTTTAGAGAATATTGTGAACACTGAATTATTAAAACTGCACTTATTATCACTCTTGTTACATTCATTTCTTTATTAATGAAAGATTAATTACAGCTTTCATTGAGCATTTTGAGTAAAGATTACGCAAATGTGGAATTTTGGGAATAATTTAGCTTGTTCATGCAAAAAAATGGTAATCAACTATTCAATGGTTTCTTAATAAGTATATATATATAATAATCTAATAAGCACAACTGATCTGAAGTTTATAAATACCCATAATATTCAAATCTTAAATATGACTCACAGTCACTTAAAACCCCTTTTCTGTAATGTAAAGAATTAAGATTACCTTTTTACCATTTTTTTTAGTGGATTAATATTGTATTGCTTCGAGAAAACTCCATGACTTGATAAAATTAGAAGTAGTTTTATAACTCGTAATCTGAACTTGTAACTGAAAGGAAATGAGAAAAATTTAAAGCCAGAAAATGCCATTAAATTTTTAACAAGTAGAACTTAATATATAAATTTAGTTACTTGAAAACTGAAAATTGCTAGAGACCAGGGTTGTTTTAAAATCTGGGCTATTAAGTGGCGCAGAAATTTGCCGGCTATTTCATATTTTAATACAGTATGACAACATATGATTACATATATTAAATATTTTTACTCAGTTTGTAAATTAGTTTAATATCTTACTTTCATTGAAAATTTCATAAAATATAGCACATCGAAAATAAAACATCTATTACAGTAAAGGCCGTAACAGCATTTCTTAATTGACAAGTTCCTCGAGAGTTAAGCATATGAAATTAAAAATGTGGCTGAATTTGAGCAAAGGCATTAAAATTTTTTTACTGAGGAAATAATTGGCATACACAATGGAAAAAAAGCGTGAGCTTGAATGCTTTTTCAAATTAAACTGTGAGTCTTAAAACATATTTCTGCTGATATTTTCTCTTCATTATTCTGTTATTTTGAGTTTCAGATTAAACATAAAAATTTTAAATTTATTTAATTCATTTAAAATATCATAATACTTCTAACACCTTTAAAGTGCATTTAAAACATTTTTCCACTTTACAGAGCAACTAGATAATAAGCTAAATTATCTTAGTACACTGTCAATGTTTATATTATTTATTTTCAATCTGTACAAATCTTCTTTCGTTATGTAAATTTTGAATGCTATGTAGAATAAGTGTAATGTTCTGATTATCTTATGATTTTAAGCTGCCATCTTCATTTGAATTAAGTGTTACTCATTAAATCTGAAAATCTTCTGCGGAAGAAATGTATCAGAAACGAGAAAAAAAAATCAGTGATGTCATAATTCTTGCAATTATATTAACGTTCGTATTCAAGAAAACTCCCTGCCAATAGGAGTGATTTTCGGGAGCTTGTGCATTATGACATTCCTTAATCTCCTTTTTAAAATGTGGTATATCGTTGCAGTTTGTGATGTAATTCTCATTTGAAAATAAAGAAATGTTAAGATATTTAAACGCAAAATATATGTTTGTACCACGAAGTAAAGTATTTAATTGTCTGTAAATACAAGGCGCTCTATTTACGTAGATTAGTGTGGAATATTATATAGGCCTATTTATTACCTTTTAGTTTTGGATTCCTTTACTCTGTGTTTCATTTGTTGCAGAGAAAGTTTGTATATGTATAGATCGGTGTAAATGTATCAAATGGATATTTTACTAAATTGAAATGAATTCAGTACTGTGGAAACTGCAATGTGAATGACAATGAATGAATTTATTTGTCTATTTGAAGCGTAAAGTACCATGTTGTCCGTGACTTAAATGTATAAAATGAGATGTATTGGTTCATTATATCATGTTAAAAAAAGTAAGTAATCAAAACTGTTTATAAAGGCATGTATCATCTTTTGTACTTACTGTTAGTAAAAAGAAAATTTCCAGAGTTTGCAAGTGAGAAGGATTCCTCATTTTCTACATTTGCTAGAGCATTTTATATGAGTATATATTATTTTTTATGTATCACATATCTTCATTATCATTACACTATTATTATAATTAGTTTCACGGAAGTAAATTAGATAAAAAAAATGCTTTTGTAAATTATTGTAGGTTCAAAAGATTCTTTTGTATTGTTCAAGCTATTCAAATTATTTGGGACTTGGCTTTAATTTAGGATTAGGTCAGCTTGCTTTCAAGTTGACTGAAAAATTTTTAATTTGTTCTATAATGTTTTTTATTCATTGAATATTTAAAGAAATAAATACACATAAAAATTTTTCGCTGATAATCAAAAATTCAAGTCCATGTGTTATGATACCAGTGGTAAATTATTTTCGTACTAACAAATTAAACTTATATTAATAAAAATTTCAGTAAAATATATTCACTTAAAGCATTTTATATCATTTATGGTCCTATTAAAAACAATCTAATTTTATTTAGAACTTTTTTAAAATTTCTCTTTGGGATTAAAGCAATAAATGTAACTAAACACAAGGGCAAAAGGAGAATTTACTGACTAGATAACTACAATTAATTTCAAACGTATACGTTAATAAGTTCAATAAAATAACTGATCAATAAAGAATAATTTTCTAATATTAATACTCGATATATTTCAAATATGTGTAGTAACTAAACCATGCATCTGAATTTTCTGATTTTTGTGCAAGCTTTTCTAATTTAAAATCATTTATTTTATTAGTTTTTTGCTATTAAACATAATGGAATGCAGATTTTTCTTGTTATGTAAGCTATGATAACTCAAAATATAAATTCTTAATTTCTACAGGTATATATATATTTTATTTTTCAGAGTAGTGCACTATGTAACAACACAATAGTCTGTAACACATTATCATTTTGTTTCAAAATGAAATGTTTAAAGTGAACTGACTGGACAAAGAATGAATCACTGTTTTGTGCAATACTTGATGAAAGAACTATTGAGCGTCTCTAAGTGTGAAAAAAGAGCAATGTACTGTAATTTTTAGCAAACATCTGGTAAATAAACATTTAAACTATGATACCAGCAGTTTTATATGTTTAAATTAGGCAATACAATTTGAACTGTTTGTTTTAAGTTGTTATTTTAATTAAATCAGAACTGATTTTACATCATGGAAAAATTTTGCCTTTTTCCTGGGCCAGTTTTTTCTCTTTTCAGTACGATTTGTTTGAAATTGCAGTTTATGATATATGTGAATTATTTACAGTATATAAAATCATCATGTGTATACTGTATGAATTTTATTGATATTCTGTAACTATATTTTAAGAATGGGTAATCCTTGTGATGTTTTATTTCCGGTGTCTGAGTTCCAATGTTTATCACAATCAATTATTTAAATTATGTATTCCTAATAAGGACAGAACTGTATTTAAGCAATGCAATGTATGTGATTAGCCATTATGAGAGTGTTAACACCAAAACAGTGTAGAACACTTTATATGATTGGCTAAAGTAAAATTCATTGTTATGCTGAATAGTGTACTTATCATATGCTTGTAAATACTGTAAATGTGTCGGATCCCAATCGCCCCGTGATTGTGTATGTTCTCCAACTGTGCTTATACACAGGGACTTCTTTTTGCTTACATAATATGATGTGGCACAAGGATTGACGTTGATTTCTGCTGCTTAATAAAAGTACAGTGTCAAACACTTGTCTTCTAGTCATTTTTTTCCCTGACATAAGTCACTCGAATGTCAAATTTCTTGTTCTAATATGGAAATAGAAACAAATTATCATAATATAGAACACAAAAAGCTAAGTTACAAAGCAGATCTTATATAACGATTAATACTGAAATCAACATGGATGATTACACTTGTAATAATTATAATTGGTGTATAGGTCTAATGTGTATGAATTAGAACTAATTCAAACTTTCTCCTTAGTTCAAAATTAGAAGCTGATCGCTTTTGTCTGACAGAGTCACTTTTTTTAATAGTTATCCTAACATTTTTCTTATCTTAACATTTATTCAACAAAATATTTTTTCATTTATTTTTGCATAAAAAAGTATAAAATCATACTCAAAAATTAATACGTGAGAAAAAACTTTTGAGGCCAAATATATCTTTAAAAATTTAATTGTCAAGATTGAAATTAATTAAGACTGAATTAATTTTGTATCATGTGTTTCCTCGTGAAAAAATAAAAGCTTGAAATCTCTTTGTTGACCTGGTGCAAATTCCTGAAAAAATAACAACAGATTTTTTTTTTAATATAGAGTTCACTATTTACGAGTATGTGTCTAAAACTATGAAGTTTACTACCTAATCCTCGAAACCAGTGGTCTTTAAACTGGATTCTTCGAGTCAAACCCCAGGGTTCCGCGAGTCAAAATAAAAATTCGAAAAGAAAATCATAAAGCAAGTACTAGTGCACTAGTTGACTAATGCTTATTAACTAAAAAGTGTTAAGATACGTTTAGTCACAGATTAGTTTTTAAACTTAATATGTAGTCGCCATATGTCAAAGATAATGACGCGTAAAGCTTTGAGAAAATAAACAATTTTCTAATGGAAAATGAATTAAATTTCAATGACAATGTTAAAAATTATACAGCGAAGCACTTAAAGCATAAAAGAATATTTCCCAGGGGAAAGAGAAACTAAGTATGACTAGATAAAAGAAGTACATGCGGGTACTACGATGAATCAGAAGGCTTGCTAGTGAAGGAAAGGGACAAACTTAGGTATATATCAATAGATGCGGAGTTTAAAGTCTAAATTTAAGCAAGAGAATCTCCTAAATGTTTGGCACCCAAATATAAACATTTTAATGCTATTTGCAGCAACGTATTTCAATGAAAATTTTTCTTAGTGTATGTGGCAATAAAAAGAAAATATAGAAACAATTTAAATGCACAATATGAAATACGATTGCAGATAACAGCAATAGAGCTAGATTTGAAAATACTAATTGCGTAAATACTGCAAGCTCACCCCTGTCACTAAATATAATGCAAGGGTATGTGTCACCTGAAACAGGAGTTAATGCGGTTAATGAGTAAATTACGCTAATTTTATGTTAATTTTTTTAATAAAAAATACAATACCTTTCTTTTTGTCTTTATATAAAGTACTTATTGTTCTACTTTAAATACTATTTTAAGATTTACTTGTCTACGGCTGATGTGGGGTTCCAGAAAATCCTTATTGTTCTTAGGTGTCCGTGAATGGGCAAAGTTTAAAGACCACTGCACTAAACCACCGTTTTCTATTGCACTATTCCAAAAATTCTACAGCAATTCACCTTTATTATTTTAAAACGTAAATAAAAACTTATGAAATACAGTTAATAATAGTCTCTTAAAAGCACTTGCAAATAATCGTTTCTGTTTTACTGTCAGTTGTAAATGGAAAAGGAAACATATGCATTCTTTGCAATAATCTATATTGAGCAAGATAGTAAACTAAGTAATTGGCAACTAAGTTAAGATTTTGATTTCATGCCATCAAGAACAGGAAAATTTACATTAGTTGAGGCGAAAAAAATTATACCTGAAATCTTTGCCAGTTATTTAAATGTTAAAAGAGAAAAAAAAATGATTAAAGTATTGGAAATGATTACAGCAAACTAATGTATTAGTAAATTATACAACGCCTGCATTTTAACCCCCAAATAATTTATTAATAAAAAGAATTAAGAAAACTATTGTAGAGACATTAGGTTTTTTGAAAGCAAGGGACGAGAAAAATGAACAACGCTTCCGGCGAGAATCGAACCACAGACCTCTCGGTTACGCATCTCGGTTAACCAATTGAGTTCTCGGTTACGCGTCGAGCGTGCTGATCACTACAATGCGAAGGCATGCGAAGAAGGTGAGAGAAATACCTTATATACTCCCCATTTTGAAGGGCGTCTGGGGATTACGGGCCCCAACCGCCAAATCGTGGTGGTGGAGAATCATCAGCCACCACTTTTTTAGTTCGAGCGCCACTTGTTCAGTGATTAGGTTATTTCGGAAGCAGGTGTGATGAAAAATGAGCAACCCCTTCGCCGGAAATCGAATCACGGACCTCTCAGTTACGCGCCGAGCGTGCTGACCACTACACCACGAAGGCATTCGAAGAAGGCGGGAGAAATACGTTATACTATTATAAAAATAAAAGTCTTTTTTTTCAATTGATTATTTACAGCAACTAATGATCCATATGAATGTATCTTTGAAATTTTTACCTTTTTTTAATTAGAAAATGCAGATGTTTCTTCAAAACGCAGAAAGCGTTTAGAAACTTTGCATTTTAAAATCCTTTAATATGTGCTATTTGATACAAGAAGCAGAAATTTCTACCCTAATAACTGCGGCATATTTCTTCAAAGTCTGATAAGCGTTTATGATAATTAAAGCATGCAGAGCTCTTGAATTTGGAGAGAGAGATTTCGTCAAAACAGGTTGACTATAACTCTGCTATATTTTCCTGTTGTTTGACTTTAACTGTGTCTGCTTAATCTTTGGCATCTCGCTTTGTAAAGTAATTATGTATTTTTTTAAACCAGCATACTTGAAAAATCAGCAGTGCACTTGCCGGGACTCGAACCACGGACCTCTCGAATACGGGCCGAGCGTGCTGACCACTACACCGCGAAGGTATGCCAAGAAGGCGGGATAAATATCTTATATACTCAGTCTTTTAAAGGCCGACTGGGGATCTGAGGACCCAATCGCCAAATCCTGGTGGTGGAGAATCATCGTCCATCCACCAACTTCTTAGTTCGGGCGCCATTGCAGAGTCATTAGGTATTTTTTGAAAGCAGGATACGTGGGAAATTAGCAATGTCCTCTCCGGGACTTGAACCACAGACCTCTCGAATACGCGTAGAGCATGCTGACTACTACACCACGAAGGCGTAAGAAATTTCTTATAGCTTTTGCTTCGCGAGTCAAGTCAAGGGGTGGCATGTTAATTTGCATTTTACATTCAATTTGACTTCAACGTTTGGTCTGAAGCCCTAATTAAAAGCTAGACCGGATGTTAAATTATCTGAGTGTCTTGACAGTTCAGGTTCCCAGCCGTTAGTGATGCTGATTGCCGTTACCGATGGACTAGAGTTCGAATCACGGAGAAAGCATGGATGTTTATAAGCGTGTAGTGTCTACGTGGCGCTCAAAATACACGGCGAGCAGAAATTCATCTCTAGAGGTTGCTGTAGGAATAAAGGGATGGAAGTCTCTTGGACCGCTGCCCCCGGGATGTTCCTCAAAATTAAGGCGGAAGTTTAACAGCTAGCTCAGCTCAGCAATAAGTCAGTTACCTGTGGTATTACAGAGATACGGATCTAGTTTCTTCCTGCACCTGCCTTTATAGTTCCAGCAGATTTGGCACTTTAAAATATTTTTAAAATTATTTAAAAGTATTTCATAGTTAGTCAGATCAATACTAAAAATGGCTGTGTTAATAGATAATTGCTCTCTAGCTGTGTTTGAATTCTATACACTCAAATTTCCTTAAATCACAGAAATTTATGTGTATATATCCAGAAACTTAGCATCTCATAATTTTAGATTTTCAAATGTCATCTAATGTTTGGAAATAATAAAGAAACTTATTTTATGGTATAAATAATGCTCGAGTTTTCTGCATGGACTGTTTATTTTAGTCAAATTTCAAAGAATATCGAATTACTTCACCGTCATTAATTCATTTTCATGATAAACGCATACATTATATGGCTTTATTCCAAAGTATTTCTCTTACAGAATTTCTGAGAGCTATGTAATCTATATATAGTTTATCATACCCCATCATGGGAAAAATGAATAAGAGAATTAAAATCAACATCTTACTTTTGATCTTACTCCTACAGTGAAAAGAGATTTTACGTTTGACGTCAGCAGTCCATTCAATTTCGAAACAGCAGTTACTGACTGAAGCTTAATGTATAATTAATGGATAACAAATTCGATCGAATGCAACTAAAGTTAAGACACTTAATGGATTATGTCTGAAGGAAAACTTGACATAGCTCTTTTGAATGAATTTCTGAAAGTACTGATGGGAAAAACCAAAACACAGATAAAGAAATATAGAGAAAAGGAAAGAGTAAAGAAAGGACATCACAATCAGCTTGGTGAGAGGATTTTATAACTTGTGTGGCGTTTTAGAATTTTGGCAGAAATTTATAAAAGTAAGCTTTTACGAATGGTTGATTAAACTGATAAATATTAAATTAAATATTTTGGTGTTTAAAATTTCTATAAATAAGATTGTCTGAAAGTATACTAATTATTATCGCTGCTTTTTTCCCAATCATCCTTTAAGTCTGGGAGAATATAAGGAATTATCACTTTTCCCTATCCGTGCTCTTCTAGCTTGTTCCATGTAACTGGTAGCCGGTTCGGCTGGAAATCAGTATATACCGTGTTCGAATCTCGGCGAAACATAGTCGATTCTTCACGCTTCTCTATCCATAAATTCTGATAATAGTTCTACAAATATTTCGAAGTAATGTATATTGACTTCCTGAAACACATTCCTTTTTTCAATAAAGGAGCTAAATTCCAGAAAAGAAAAGAATTTTTGACAAATATTGTGTGTCTTACTTTCAAACTTCACACGAGTAAAATTGTCAGATTACTTTCATGCATTTTTTCCCAGTTCCTTTAGCTATACCTTTAATAATGACATGTCTACCTTCATAGACATTGTATTACTTAAAAATTTATCATTAATTTCAGGAAAACATTTATTATTTACTTGCTTCAAAGAAGACATACTGTAAATAGACTTGCAGCCTTAATTATGAAAACCGTCTTGCTAAGATTTCGGTGTCGAATGACGATACTGCAATCATCTTTTATGCATAAATATATGCTTTTTCATCTAGAACTTCATTTGAATTGATCATAAAATAAACGTCATGTCATTTAAAAGAAATTTGCCAATGCACTATACTTTTAAGCAATCAGCGTTACATCTGTTTGAAAAAAATCTAAAAGAAAGGTGAATTAGAATTCATTGCAGCGTAAAAACAAATCTGAGCAAATATCAACGAAGAGACTATAATGTATATGACAATGTCAGGCACGCATGAACGAACATGATTCTAGATAATTCGCCAGTTCAGTGAGAGTGATATCCTTGACTTGTGTTCTGTAAAAGCACTTTTATGTCTATATATGCTGTATTGTCATCAGAAAAAAAAGTTTTGCTTTACATACAAGAAAATAAATGACTCGAAATTTGATAAATTTTCTCAAATAGCTTAGCATATAAACATTTTCATACGAATTTTAAACATTAACTGCGAAATTCATGTCAAATTATCAATTACTTTATATTTAAACTGCCCAAAACAAGTTGTAATTCATGGACTGTCACAAGCGATAAACTCTTTTTCCCTTATTCATAATACGGCAATAATTTGTCTGAATCATAGATAAGATTTCAGACCTTCACCAGCTCATAATAAAAGTTTACTGATGATCTTAAGTCACTCTTCCTATTAAGAGCCTAATTTCATCTAATAACTTATTAAAATACCGCCATCATTTCACTAATTTTTAAATAAAAATATAGGTAAAATGTTAAACACGTAACAATTTTTCTTTACGAATCCAATACGTAATTAATTTTATTAATGACCCATGCTATTCAGAAAAAAAGTTTAAAAATAATCCCATTGTATCTCACATGTATATCTAACACATATATATTTAGTTATAAAGTACAAAAGTTAAATGACATTAATTCAATGGCTAAGTGCGGATTTTATCAGAAAAGATTAGTATAAGCACAATATGCACTTACTGAAGAATTTTAGTGTTTTAGTGTAATATCTTTAAAATATGAAGGAATAGTGCAGAAATTCTAGCTTCCATTTCGAGGTTAGCAGTATTCTTTATGTAAATCTTCGACATGCAAGGTCGTTTTTAAAAGAGCATCCGAGTCAAAACTCTTATCAGAAATCTTGAATTTAGGAGGAAACAATGTAATTAATGAGCATTTGTATCATATAGAACAATTCGTGAATTAATAAAATTTCCACTGCATATTCATATAAAAGCCCACATGTATTTTTTAACTCTCTATTGATAATTAATAAAATTTTACACATGTGCTTCAAATATAGATCCTATTCTTTGCCCTCCCCTTACTGATAAGTCAGGAAATTCTTTTTGAAAAATTATAACTTATATCTCTTTCGATATGCATAAATTTCAAGACTCTCATCTTTGGACTTCTCTAAATCATTATTATCCGTAAGTGGAAGATTATGTGTGAGTGTGTGTCAGACTTAAGGATTCTATAAATTCCATTTAAGAAAGACGGTCTTTCATTTACCTCGAAAAGAGATAGTTAGATATTTAATAAAAACGGTTAGATTTTTACAAAATATATCATTCTTCCTTAACTACAATTAAATTCAGAGAGTTGTTTTCGGAATCTAATTTTTAAAAATGGCAAAAACGAAAGTAAATAAAGAAAAAATGCTGCATTATTACTTTTTAAAAATTCATCTCATGAGAACATGAAATTCCTTTCCTTTAAGTAGACTAAAGCAGAGCCAAACCTGCTCCTATTCCCTTTTATTTTTCGATTGAAGACATGCTGATCTCACAACGAAGGCATAAAGTGAAAATCCCTCTCTATTCACCAAGGTTCATCAGCATTCCGAGTTGAAATAGAAATACCAGTTGAAACAACCATCAGTCATCTTCGCTTCCCACATGCAACAAAAGACTAATCTATCTACATAACTCTAAAATTTGATATGAAATTCTAACTCCGACAAAGTGGTTGGAGTCAAGAATTTTTATGTTAAAAAAAGAAGAAAGAGAAAGAAAAGGAAAGAAAAACTGAGACAACGTATAGTCGTGCTTATCAAGTAAGAAGATTGATTGCATTCAATCTTGCTTATGTCGCACCTAAATTTCGAGCTTTGGTAATTTGAGGCATACAGAGATTTTTACTCCTGCAAAATAAATCGCTACGGAAGACCTTTATATAAGAAGCAAAACAGAAGACTCGAATTGGTAGTCTTATGACTAAAGAGAGCAGTCTCTAAAGTCATTTTATTTAAGATCTGTGCACCGAAGGGAAAAGAAACTCTACGGAATCCTGTTAGTTTTGCTTTTTCAATATTTTTATTTCAAATGGAGAGAAAGGTTACCGAATTTCCTCCTACAGCCAGAAACCAGCCTTTTTTTATGGGGAAAAGGGCAGGGAGGGGGGATCAAACAAGAATGAAAAAATTAGGGAATGAAAAGGAAAATAAATAAAAGCTCTATTCCATGTCTTTTTGTCCCACTGGGACGTTAAGACAGGGTCCGAAGCATTTCTTTTTCGTATATTTTTATCGCTTTTTTCTTTAATTTTTCTCTTCTCCGATCTGTATGTCCTACTTAGTGGGTAACGTGAAAAGAAGTAAACAAAGATAATGGAAACGGCCTGGTCTTCAGATTTACGGTGGGCAAAGCAATATATAGGAAATCGTTTTCTATTCAGACTTCACGCTGGAGCACTGTTGTGTGGCTTTGTTCGAACATATCATAGTAGACTTAAAAGAACTTACATTACCTTATTACGCAACATACTTATACACTTACTCAACCGCCATGAGTTGGCAAATTTATAAATAATTTATTTTCAAAACTATACAGCACGGTAAATAAGTAACTTACAAAAATTATTCATTAGTATTAGTTATAAACTCTAAATGTCCAGGCAAGCCAAAGGCTACACAGATTTAACAAAAATATTTTGAAGCATTTCTTTCTTTTCTTTAACAATTTTGGAATTTTTGTACAAGAAGTTTATTTTAAGGGTTGAATCATAAGTTAATTTCGATTCTAGCAGTAACCTGTAATCTATACTTTCATAAGCTAACTCAAGATTTCATGTGATCTAGAAATCTTTTTATCAAGCCCGCACGATTACAGAAATATTAGTAAAGGCAATAATTCCACTCGACCTGCAGATTTATCTGAGGATACATGGCACTTTTTCTTAACTTTAGTTCATGCCTTACTTTGAAAATAAGTACGTGACTGATTCATATGCATTTTATTATACTAAATACGAATAATAATGGACTCTGTAATAATGGACGCGCTTAAAATCAAATCTCAGTTTTAATTTGGAATATCTTCGTGAACTCTTGGATCAATTTTTATTTATAACTATTGTTATAAATAGTTGTATTTATAACTATTATAAAAATTTTTACATTACAAGACAAAAATTCTTACTATAATTCTTACATTATAGAACAATTTACAAAGTGAGTTTATAAAGTGAAGAAAAATTTTTAATATTTATTTACTTACGAAGTTAATGATTTCTAATCGCGTAAGTAAATGCTTGATACGCATAAATTTGTAGTATAGTTTGTAAATGTTTAAAATTAATTGTTTCAATAATATACAATTTTAGAATTTTTGAACGTTCTTCTAAATGGTCCTTTTTCCAAAGGAACCTGCGACTGCCTCTCCCTATCTGAAAAAGAAAAAATAATATTGATACCAAGACCTTTAAACAGAAAAAAATAATCATTCGGTCACCCTTTATTTATTTATAATACCAAAACTCAGTTCCTTTCTGGCAGCTACAGACAATTTTGCAAAAAAATTTTAACAGATATTTAGCTAATATTCATTATAAGCTTTGACTTAAACTAGTCTTACTTCAATTAGAAGCCATCTAGCAGGTGAAAGAATGGAAATAGTAGCCGGCCGTAACCGTGCGACGTCCGACGCTATAGGGAGGCGTGGCCGCCGCCATCTTGGATCACATGACAACAGGAAGGGACATGACGTCATGCATAGTTTCGTTTTTATTTTGTGGCAACGAATTTTTTTTTATTGTTTTATTTATTGTGGTAACGAACATATTTTTTATGTTTGTGGCAACGAGCTCTTGAACCACGTGTTTGGCATGATATCCGTTTTATTTTATTTTTTTAATTATGTAACACTTGGTTAATACTAATTATTTCGTGCGTCATTAATTTTAACTTTTTCATCATTAACTATTATATTTTACTATCTACTGCATCGATAATTATTTTATACATTATTTTTAATTTATTATATTTTAGTATAGTAATTTAATGAATACCTTTTACATAATTGTACGATTTTTAAAAATAACTCCACGAGCGGGATTTGAACCCGCCATCTTTTGCATGGAAGATCTAAATATTATCCCAAAGCCACCCTTTTCGTCTTTGAAAGTTTATTATTTCACCTTGTCCACCCTCTTTCTCCATTTGACCTTGTGCAGAGGAAACCACCATAATGTCACTAGCATGAAGGATTGCTCATGCGCGAACCTCGCTTTATTCTTTGCTGCTTTAAATATAAGATTTTCCCACAGTTTAAATTCTTTCTTTATTATAAGGATATTTTTAATTGTTTTCTTTTTTCTTCTCGTTCTTTACTAGATTAAATTTATATGTTTTGCTTCTCTAAAGGTAAATTTTACTTTTGCAAATTAATGTTTCCCCAATTTTATTCCCGTAGAAGAAAATTTATTTTTACATTTCTTTTCACTTTTTTATTTTGCAAAAGTTTTTTCCTTCGTTTAACTTTTTTTTGAAGGGGGGGTTATAAAAGTAATGTTTATTTTTACAAGTTTAATTTTTTCTTTTCGCTTTTTATTTTTAAAGAAGTTGCTTTGCAATTTTCACTTTGTTTTTTAAAAAGTAATATTTATTTTAAAATCATTTTCACTTCTCTGTTTTCACAAATATAATTTTTTGGTTTTTATTTTTTTCCCTTACATAAATAAGGGAAAAAAATTCCTTCCTTACTTATTTCCTTACGTACTTTACTTTCAAAAGTAAATTTTAATTATTTTCTTTTTTCGTTTTTATAAAAGTAAATTTTTTTATGTTATATTTTTATTTTACTCTTAAATTCTTTAACTCGTTTTTTAAATACTTATTGACGTTACATAACAATTTAAGTCTGGAGGCCTTCATAGATAACATTTTCTGGAACATAAAAACAGTATTCTTCAATACAGTTTAATTGAATATTACAATTTTTACTTTTTATAATACTAAATACGAGATACTCAGAACTTTTCCTTCTAATGTATTGTACTAATTACTAACGACTGTAGTAACTTTTTGAAATATTATGCAAACCATTACCGTTCTCCTTTACACGTCGTACTTTTATTCAAAGATTTTACCAAACTATGCCTGACAAATGTAAATTTTACACTATGCATTTACACATTTTTTCTTATATTAAACTATTTATCCTGCGTTTAAATCATATTCATGCTGTATTTCGGATTCCTTTCCCCCCCCCCAAAAAAATAAATGCATGTTTCTTTATTGTAAGACCTACTGACTTTGAACAAATCTTATAAGGAGTAATAAATTTTCATGGGATGAAGTCCAGTCAAACCAATACATGGGGCATTTCTAGGCAGTTTATTTGAAACGTGAATAAAAAATACTGAATTTCTAACTATTGTGTACCTTAGTTTAGTTCCAAAAGAATTTCATTTTATTATTAGCTTACGCTACAGACGTTTACACGAATATACTCAGAACACTTTTTTTTTATTCAGCAGAAGGATTCCTTTATATTACTAAAATAGATTAACTCTTGGAAACACTTTGCAAAAATAACTTGGAGTTGTATATTGTGCACATCCTACCTAAAAAAATACTAAACGTTTTCTAAACCTTGATTTTTTTTATGTGACAACATCACTTGGATTCTTAACATGATGCCACACATCTGCCCCAGAACCTTATAAACTGTATTCGAACTTACCACAGCCTTGACTTTCTTAACAAGGCAAACGAGATGGAATTATTTTTAACTACACAGAAGAATACGCATACTGTAACGTATTATTCTTAATTTGAATTATAGTCACATTTGTGAAGGAGAACTGACAAAGTCATAGAATTAATCATAAAGTCCAAGAATTAATAACCTAGAAAAAATACACCTAGAATTATTATTCAACCATGGAAATGAAACTTTGCCGCCTTTTCCCCAATTTGGAATTTAAAAATATTCTCAACTTGGAGTACTTTATTTAACCAATAAGCATGATCATTATTTTTTTCTGAGTCTCATAACTTTTTAACTAAAAGATACCCATATTTGATATTGATAATATTTTATTTATCACTGAGCTCTTACAGCCTTTTGAGAACGAAATTTAATTTATCATGCATGGCATATAAACTCCTACGGAGTTATGTTACATTACACGAAATATTAAGTAGAGTTCCAATTAATGATCCAATGAAGTAATTAAAAGATTTAGCACATTCTAAATTCCAAGTCATAATCCAACTTAACTTAAACGTTTTAGCACATTCTAAATTAGGTACGCATTTCAAATTGGCATTGCTTAGTAATGGAATCTTACAGCTTTTTTTGACATTTAACATCTCACAGTTAGCAAATAAAATTACACACAAATATCATATACGTATAATAGGTAACATTGACAGAAACTCCATATAATGATCTTGTATAGTCATCAACTTTAAAAGTTTTAACGCATTTTAGTATGACTTAACATAAGAAAGACTACACTTTCAAAAAAAGCATTATTGTAATTAAATATTAGAGCCACGCAGTCCTGCTCACATGTAAAACATTTTTTTTATCATGAGCATCACACATAATAAGTAACTAAAATACATTTCACAAAGTACGAAACACATTTCTCTTTTAATCAGATATATTCTTAAGAAAAAAAAACGAAGAAAATATACAGTACTGGGAACCATTCGGTGTTAGTGTTCCTCATTTCCGCACGCATTGATAGAAGTATATCTATAATTTAAAATCAGTTGAAAAAGATTCAAATGCAAGTATTCAAACAGGAATACTTCACAAATTAGATAAAAGATAGGAACACAATGAACTTAAACGATAAATACAGAAAAGCAAGTAAACGACCAAGAACCTTAACTAGTTTCATAAACAAGGCATGGAAAATAATGAAGTATTTTTAATTTTATTTGCTGCGTAGTACATTTAATTATACTAAAATCTCCCGTTTTGAAGGCTGTATTCTACATTTAGGCACAAGTTGATAAATCAGAGTTATTTTGTGTTTTTGCTTCAGATTCAGAAATATTACAACTTCAGAAGCAATACAACTCAAAAGCAAAAAACATTAGAACGACGAGCGAATATACCATAAGTAAGCGAACGTGATAAACGACTTTTTTTTGTTGATTTTCATGAATTCAGAGATCGGTAGCAAAATTTTAATACACTGTATATGAACTATGATATTTTTCAAATTTATTACGATCACTGTTTTCCATTTACATAGACAGTAAGAAAACATTTCGTGTTAATTTACCGTTTTTCCTGAGATTTATCTAGGTATTTACTTAATTTTTGCATTTTGTTTATAATTATAATACCGAATGAGTATAAGAGAACACTTATTTTCTTGAAAATGTCCACATTTTTTACCAAACTCTATTTTTTTAATATCTTTAAAGTAATCTATTAAACACATTGTTATCTTGTATTGTTCAGATAGACGTTGGTCTTGCCAATATCTGAGGGAAGTCACAAAGGTAAGTAATATTTTATCAGTACGCAGACCTTCTTACTGCGTTTTCGATGAAAGTTGACCGAATTTAGTAGTTCGTTACTAACCTAGGAGCCTTTAACTACTTCTGTTCGAAAAAAAAATACACTCCGAAATTATCATCAAGATAATCTATGTAGATATCTTTTCCTACTTTTCCTACTTTCCAATGAAATTTGATTCATTGCCAGATAGTTGAATGTTTGTTATTTTTTTTCGTATCGGAATGCATATCTTGTCTCACATATGCTTATTACATATAATTTAACAAAATTATAAAGAAGTTAAGTTAATATTTCCTGAAATACTACTGTACATTTGATTTCGGAAAGTTTACAGAAGTGTCTTCATTTTGAATCCTTTAATGTTTCTTTTCCTGCATTCCAAGTAAATTTTGAGCATAAAATTTTCAGTTCTGACGAAGGTTATTTGCGAATGAATGTGATGTTATCTTGTTTTCATAAACCGTTTTTGAGAAGTACCTTATCTATAACCTTTGGAACACTTTTGAATATTACCAGTTTTTACATTACTGCCACTGTAAATCATTTAATTTTCAAATACTTTCCTGTTTATCTTTTACAACGCCTTGGAAAAGACAAGGGACTTGGGAACAAATTTTTTACTAAATACTCATATTGTTTCATTTAATAATTTTGTTACACTTTGGAAGTTTTAACTTCAACAACACTACGACGCTGAACCAGAAATTAAGAAAAGAAACGGAATTTTTATCCTAGTATACGATAGGGATAGATTAATTTTTTCTGACACTGATGTATTCGCATGTAGATAACGGAGACTTTTAACCCAGCTCATACAGACATTGAATATTTTGTCTAAGTCCCCACGATCACTGGCTTGCACCGTCATAGATTTTCTTTCTTAAAAAGGTCTATTTCTTTCTTAAAAGGAAATTTATACAATATTTTCTTTAGAAACATGTCTAAAAAATATGTCATCTTCATAAGAAACACTTTGACTTAAATTTCTAAGAAAATAAGAACCCTTATTTTGTAAACATGTTTCTCTCTGACTCAAATTTTCTTCTTTATCATATTCGAAATGAACAATTAACCGTACATACCTAATAGATTGTATTAATGAACCAGGGTTATCTTATAACTTACTGTACTGCATATCAAGCGAATATGTGAAGAAAGTCATGTTTTCCCCCCAAATGCTCATTTTTCAGGTCGAATTTTACTAGCGCACACATGTATTTATTGCATTTTTAATAAAATCTTAAAGGCTGAAATGAGTGTTTCATTACCAAATTTGTACTTTCCGACTCCAGTCTACTGAAACGAAAACATTCATATTAATTTTTTACGAATTTTATTACGAAGAAAAATTTATACATATTATAAATTTTTTCATTAATATTCAAGCCACTTGTTTATTTTTGAAAACTGGTACTTCTCAAAAATGGTTTATGGAAACTTGTTAACATCACAGTCATTCGCAAATAACCTTCATCAGAACTGAAAATTTTATGCTCAAAATTTACTTGGAATGCAGGAAAAGAAACATTAAAGGATTCAAAATGAAGATACTTAAGTAAACTTTCCGAAATGAAATGTACAGTAGCATTTCAGGAAATATTAACTTAACATCTTTGTAATTTTGTTAAATTATATGTAATAAGCATATGTGAGACACGAAATGCATTCGGATGCGAAAAAAAATAACAAACATTCAACTATCTGGCAATGAATCAAATTTCATTGGAAATGTAATGGCATGAAAAGTAGAAAAAGATATCTGTATAGAATATCTTGATGTTAATTTCGGAGTGTATTTTTTTTTCGAACAGAAGTAGTTAAAGGCTCCTAGGTTAGTAATGAACTACTAAATTCGGTCAATTTTCATCGAAAACGCAGAAAGAAGTTCTGCGTACTGATAAAATATTACTTACCTTTGTGACTTCCCTCAGATATTGGCAAGACCAACGTCTATCTGAACAATACAAGATAACAATGTGTTTAATAGGTTACTTTAAAGATATTTAAAAAATAGAGTTTGGTAAAAAATGGGGACATTTTCAAGAAAATAAGTGTTCTCTTATACTCATTCGGTATTATAATTATAAACAAAATGCAAAAATTAAGTAAATACCTAGATAAATCTCAGGAAAAACGGTAAATTAAGATGAAATGTTTTCTTACTGTCTATGTAATGCAAAACAGTTCTATGTAAATGGAAAACAGTGATCGTAATAAATTTGAAAAATATCATAGTTCATATACAGTGTATTAAAATTTTGCTACCGATCTCTGAATTCATTAAAATCAGCAAAAAAAAAAAAAGTCGTTTATCACGTTCGCTTACTTATGGTATATTCGCTCGTCGTTCTAACGTTTTTTGCTTTTGAGTTTGTAAGGTTTTAGTTAAACTAACCAAGTTTTATTTTAATTTAAATCTGTCTATCTCCTCTCTGGTTCAGCTTCCCGTCAGAAGAAGCGCGCGGTTTCAGCTTATGCTAATTTCGAAGTACGGCCAAGTACTATTTAAGCCAGAGGTAGAAACCTCTTATTGTGAGAGAGCTTTAGTCTCAGATCACGGCCACTCGGCTCAACGTTCGACTGACCAGCTAGCAGTTTAAATTTATAAGCCATAGTGCTTACTACGTGATTGCATTGTAAAACAATTTGAAGTGCGCTAGTATTAGTATATCTTGCTACGCACCCTTTCAGGTAGAGGCCAACTTCCGCGGATTGCTCTGCGAAGCAAAGTTTGATTTAATTTCTATTTTAGGTATAGTATTTAAATTTATTTGATTGTTAAGTTCGACCCAAGTGCGGTCTTTTATTTTCTGTATCGCTTCCGAGTTGGGAAGTTTGTAATTAATTAGTGATTGAATAAAAGAGGATTTCAAATCCCTTCACGTGCAGTTACTATCCAGCCCAGAAGTACATCAGAACAAAGCTTACATTTCATCAGCTCACTGTTCCAGTTCAGGACCTGAGAAGAAACACCCTGTTAAATATTTCACAATGTTCTCAAAAAACACACACAGAATACTCAGTCCTGATAAGTTGTATTGTTTCTGAAGTTATAACATTTCTGAATCTGAAGCATCAAAAAACAAAATAACTCTGATTTATCAACTTGTGCCTAAATGTAGAATATAGACTTCAAAACGGGAGATTTTAGTATAATTAAATGCACTACGCAGCAAATAAAATTTAAAATACTTCATTATTTTCCATGCCTTGTTAATGAAACTAGTTAAGGTTCTTGGTCGTTTACTTGCTTTTCTGTATTTATCGTTTAAGTTCATTGTGTTCCTATCTTTTATCTAATTTGTGAAGTATTCCTGTTTGAATACTTGCATTTGAATCTTTTTCAACTGATTTTAAATTATAGATATACTTCTATCAATGCGTGCGGAAATGAGGAACACTAACACCGAATGGTTCCCAGTACTGTATATTTTCTTCGTTTTTTTTTCTTAAGAATATATCTGATTAAAAGAGAAATGTGTTTCGTACTTTGTGAAATGTATTTTAGTTACTTATTATGTGTGATGCTCATGATAAAAAAAATGTTTTACATGTGAGCAGGACTGCGTGGCTCTAATATTTAATTACAATAATGCTTTTTTTGAAAGTGTAGTCTTTCTTATGTTAAGTCATACTAAAATGCGTTAAAACTTTTAAAGTTGATGACTATACAAGATCATTATATGGGGTTTCTGTCAATGTTACCTATTATATATGATATTTGTGTGTAATTTTATTTGCTAACTGTGAGATGTTAAATGTCAAAAAAAGCTGTAAGATTCCATTACTAAGCAATGCCAATTTGAAATGCGTACCTAATTTAGAATGTGCTAAAACGCTTAAGTTAAGTTGGATTATGACTTGGAATTTAGAATGGGCTAAATCTTTTAATTACTTCATTGGATCATTATTTGGAACTCTACTTAATATTTCGTGTAATATAACATAACTCCGTAGGAGTTTATATGCCAGGTATGGTAAATTAAATTTCGTTCTCAAAAGGCTGTAAGAGCTCAGTGATAAATAAAATATTATCAATGTGAAATATGGGTATCTTTTAGTTAAAAAGTTATGAGACTCAGAAAAAAATAATGATCATGCTTATTGGTTAAAAAAAGTACTCCAAGTTGAGAATATTTTTAAATTCCAAATTGGGAAAAAGGCGGCAAAGTTTTATTTCCATGGTTGAATAATAATTCTAGGTGTATTTTTTCTAGGTTATTAATTCTTGGACTTTATGATTAATTCTATGACTTTGTCAGTTCTCCTTCACAAATGTGACTATAATTCAAATTAAGAATAATACGTTACAGTATGCGTATTCTTCTGTGTAGTTAAAAATAATTCCATCTCGTTTGCCTTGTTAAGAAAGTCAAGGCTGTGGTAAGTTCGAATACAGTTTATAAGGTTCTGGGGCAGATGTGTGGCATCATGTTAAGAATCCAAGTGATGTTGTCACATAAAAAAAATCAAGGTTTAGAAAACGTTTAGTATTTTTTTAGGTAGGATGTGCACAATATACAACTCCAAGTTATTTTTGCAAAGTGTTTCCAAGAGTTAATCTATTTTAGTAATATAAAGGAATCCTTCTGCTGAATAAAAAAGGAGTGCTCTGAGTATATTCGTGTAAATGTCTGTAGCGTAAGCTAATAATAAAATGAAATACTTTTGGAACTAAACTAAGGTACACAATAGTTAGAAATTCAGTATTTTTTATACACGTTTCAAATAAACTGCCTAGAAATGCCCCATGTATTGGTTTGACTGGACTTCATCCCATGAAAACTTATTACTTCTTGTAAGATTTGTTTAAAGTCAGTAGGTCTTACAATAAAGAAACATGTTTTTTTGGGGGGGGGGGAAAGGAATCCGAAATACTGCATGAATATGATTTAAACGCAGGATAAATAGTTAAATATGAGAAAAAATGTGTAAATGCATAGTGTAAAATTTACATTTTTCAGACATAGTTTGGTAAATCCTTTGAATAAAAGTACGACATGTAAAAGAGCATTCGCAGTGTTTTGCATAGTATTTCAAAAAGTTACTACTGTCGTTAGTAATTAGAACAATATATTAGAAGGAAAAGTTCTGAGTATCTCGTATTTAGTAGTATAAAAAGTAAGAAGTGTAATATTCAATTAAACTGTATAGAAGAATACTGTTTTAAAGTTCCAGAAAATATTATCCATGACGGCCTCCAGAGGGAAATGGATATGTAACGTCGATAAGTATTTAAAAAACGAGGGAAAGAAGTTAAGAGTAAAATAAAAATGTAACATAAAAAAATTACATTTATAAAAACGGAAAAGAAAAATGTTTAAATAAAAAAAATTAAAATTTACTTTTGAAGGTAAAATACATAAGGGAAAAAATAAAAAAACAAAAATTGTATTTGTGAAAACAGAGAAGTTAAAAAATATTAAAATAAATATTACTTATTTAAAAACAAAGAAAAAATTTCAAAACAACTTTTTTTAAAGTTTTAAAGCGAAAAGGAAAAAAATGTAAAGTGAAAAGAAATGTAAAAATAAATTTTCTTCTACGGGAATAAAATTGTGGAAACATTAATTTGGAAAAGTAAAATTTACGTTTGGAGAAGCAAAACATATAAATTTAATTTAGTAAAGAATGAGAAGATGAAAGAAAACAATTAAAAATATCCTAATAATAAAGAAAGAATTTAAACTGTGGGAAAATTTAAAAGCAGCAAAGAATAAAAGTGAGGTTTGCGCATGCGCAATCCTTCATCTTAGTGGCATTATGGTAGTTTCGTCTGCACAAGGGCAAATGGAGAAAGAGGGTGGACAAGGTGAAATAATAAGCTTGGAAAGACGAAAAGGGTAGCCTTGGGGTAACGTTTATATCTCCCATCCAAGAGATGGCGGTTTCGAATTCCGCTCCTGGAGTTATTTTTAAAAATCGTACAATTATGTAAAACGTATTCATTAAATTACTATACTAAAATAATTTAAAAATAATATATTAAATAATTAACGGTGTATTAATTAGTTAAAAATAATAGTTAATACTTAAAAACTTAAAATTAATGACGTACAAAATAATTAATATTAATCAAGTGTTAAATAATTAAAAATATAAAATAAAACGGATATCATGCCAAACTCGTGGTTCAAGAGCTTGTTGCCACAAACATAAAAAATATGTTCGCTACCACAATAAATAAAATATTAAAAAAATTCGTTGCCACAGAATAATGCCGAAACTATGCATGACGTCATTCCGTCCGTCATCCCATCTATCTACGTCACTTCCTGTTGTCATGTGATCCAAGATGGCGGCGGCCGCGCCGCCCTATTGCCTCGGACATCTAACGGTTACGGCCGGATACTACTAATAAATTTGTAACTTCAAAAATTTCTTTTTATTAATTGTTTGGTAAATAAACTTTAAGTGAGTTATTAGATCGCCACTTGAAGGCAATATGGACAACAGAATAAAACACTTATTTTTCTCTTAATTAGTATTTTTCGGCGAAGAATTTGGACTTTCGAATTTTCAGCAGCGCTAATTGATAACCATATTTGGGACGAACAGTTGGATTTCTTACGTAAGAGTTATAAAACTTAAAAACTTGTCGAAATTTTTCTTGAAATGCTTATAGAGACTGATTGGAAATTGAATATGAGTATTCTGCAATTTTTCTCATATCAAAGAATACTAATGGATATCTTTCTTTGCCGAGGAAAATGTTCCAGAATTTGCTCGAAATAGATACTGTCTTACAGAACTTCCTATGGGTTAAGGTGAGCCTTCCTGCATCAAACACTTATAGTTGCGCATAGAGCTATACATACATCCTCTTAATATTTAAATGCAGCAAAAGACAACAGAATTGGCAGGTGAATTTTCTTTAACTCAAGGTATAGAATGAAACAATATAGAAGTATTCTACATGACCATACATAAACAAAAACAGAAGCAATGTGTACTATGGCCGGGCACTCTTTCGAATCTAGCGGTTTACGAATTATAAAGATATTTATTAAAAGGAGCGTTTTTTATAGAGAATGTCTTAATAGTTTGAAACTTTTGTTAATCCCATGAATTCAGTTTTTAAATAGTTAGCCGTCTTCTTTTCCTAAGTAAGCTCGCAGCATTGAAGCTTTTCCAAAGTGCATGTTACATACAAGACAAAAGAACGCATTTCGGTTAACGAATAAAAGTAAAGTGATTGGACAGAAAATTTGAATGAATAACTTGAAATATTACGGTAATAGCAACGAGAGCGAAGACGAAGAAATTGAGTTAGTCATTTTCCACCTTGCCAGTATTGTTGTCTAAGCTTGCTGTAAAATCCTATCATTTTAACTCAAAAATAGTAATTATAAAATTGTGGATAATAATTTTTGCAGTCAAAAGCACTTAAACCCTAGGGAGAACTTAATGAAACCAGAAACAAATCCAACAATCCAACATTAAAGAGTGCTTTTCTAAAAAGCAGTCTATTTAAAATCGCCTTAAATTTCTGAGAAAAACTAAAAAGAAATTTTTAAAGTTTTTTTTGAGAATATAATTTCATTCCAGCAGCATCCGAATGAATACAAATTTTTAATACTATCTACAATTAATAACTGTATAAAAGTTTATTCAAAATACAGTTTAAAACTTAGTTAGGCATATCTCTTTTACATTGATTTTTTGACAAAAGTTCTTCCAACAACGTTTTAGAATGCGAAAAACTAAACTACTAAAATTTGATACTTAAAAGTTTCAAATGTGCATACCTTATTTCTTTAACCATTCTGAGATAACATCTCAGGAAAATGCTCATGAAGAGTTCGAGGACGGTGTAACTTAGGCAAAAATGATAAATCATCTTTAAATTCATGCACTGTAAAAAAAAAAAAATTCTGTTCAATATTGCACCATTTAATGGTTCAAAGTAAGAGGTAGCACCAAAACTTGGTTCACTTGATTTTTCTAGTGCGCTTAGGCTTTCGCGAAGTCTCCTCAGTTGTTCTATTTTTTAAAAATTTAAGGGCTGTATTGCAGCCTATTAAGGAAAAAATTCAGCGCATGCCTGGTTTTCCAATGTTTCCATGTTTTGAAAATTGAAAGGCGACTCTTTGCATGTGTTGCGGATTGTCGATGGTATATTCAATAATTACAAGGTGTGTATGTTTTTGGTATGTTTTGATTTATGTATTTGCATTAAAATTTGTGTATTAAGGAAATGTAATATACAAAATGGCTGTTAAAACCCATTCGCAGTAATTTTTTAATCATTTTAATTGTGTTGTTATGACTAATCTTACTTGTCTGACAGTAACATCAGAACAAGCCCATGAAATTTATCTTGGCAAGGAGTACAAGATTACGCATGTCGTTAGCAAAAATCTTGAGCACCATACAGGTGAAAGTACGATTTTTCTCAGTTGCGCCCCTAAATTTGATGAAGAGTATCCTAAGGGTCTTCCACCTCTCTTCCCATACCACCAACCTCTCGAGAGAACTTTCAGCTCACCGCGTATTTAGAGTGTCATCATGACGCACAGACACTATACATTTATAAACATTCATGCCTTCTCCGGAATTCCAACCTGGGCTGTTCAGCGCAGCAGTCAGCTTCGTTAACCACTACACCGGTTGGGCGGCTTTAACGATTTTGCTGGAGTGAATCCCGCCAGTACTAAAGCTCATTTTCACCATTTTTTTGCTGCTTCTATATTTAACGTAGCTAAATAGAACTCTAAAAAGAGACTCCCGAGTATTCATAACATAACGTGTATTTCTGTAAATATAAATACATTATATTCATTCTTTAGGAAATACTTTTGCGATGCTCGTTCTGCATGGATATAATGCCCCTAGATATACACAAAGATCCTTTTTACGGGTGGCGATCAGAATATCTGTATAAATTCCTGCATTCATACATAAAGGATATACAGTGTACTGTAATTAACTAGCTGGGAATATAAACAGTGATGGAATAGAAATTATACCCACATTTGTAACCCTGAGTAAGTAATTTTCTGATACATTTATTAAACAATTTTTGAAAAATCAGAAAATTCTACGAGTGTTTATATAAAGTCATCGATTTTAGAGTTAATAGAGGCAAAAAGGAAAAAAGAGAGAAAATTTACAAACTTCGAAAATTTTATCCCAAATAAGTTGTCTAATGTGTATTATAAAGTAATAATAAAACTTTATTTTTTGTTAATTTAACTCTAAAAAAGTGTTCTATCAGAATGCAAATAATAAAGACAAGCCCACGTAAATAATCCATAGATGTATATGTTCTATCAGCATCGATTTTGAACATAGTTTTTGTTCCAGTGTTTGTAAAGTTAGAAACAAGAAACACGTAATTCATCTAAAACGTTTAAAAAACATTTTTGATGTGAAAATTTAAATATTATTGTGTAAAACTAAATTTATTGTGAGCTAATTTTTCTTTAGATGAAAATCTTGGTACAGTGTTAATCATTACTAAAAGTGAGAGAAATTTTAGATTATCATCAGCTTACAATTATTAAACATGCCTTTTATATCCAAGTGTTTCTCTGCAAAAATGGGATGATGATTTCAAAGAATATTTTAAATTTCAAAACTTTTCCTGATCAGAGCAAAATTAAAGTAATCGATTACTTTTCAAAATGAATTTGGAATATTTTGTTGAAGTGGCAAGTTTTTTAATAGCTTTGTTAAAGGCAAATTTTGTTAAATTAAATTCCGTTGTTTGATGAAAAACTTTTTGAAATATTATCTAAGCTTTCCTTTTTATGAAAAGAATCTTTTGATAAAAATGTGCTTAATTTTCGTTATTTAGCCCTGTTGTCTGTTTGAATGAATGGATCATATGGCCAAACTTGGTGCTTAAACAATTTTCTGCTATTTTTTGCGGGAGGGGGGTTCATATAATAATATATATTGAATTTAAAGAATTACGTTTATTATGCACACTGTTAGATTCATGCAGAGGGCTGCTTAAAAGTGCCAAAAATTTATACGTTTTGTTCTAAATACTGATTCAGCTTAGTATCAAACTGCCGCAAAAGTTAGACTTTAATAAATTCTGTCAATTTTTTCTGCCAAACTGGGAATAAATTTCTCTTTTACATATCATATTCCTACTTTATCTCATCTGTGCTTTTGCAGAAACGCAATGTTAATTTGTTTGAATTTCTCAAGGTCTTGTGATTTTGCCAAAATGGGATTATTTTTCACAGCTGAAATGACAACAGTATTGATCTCTTAACTGCTCTGCAAAATTATGTTTCTTCGTAGTTTTAGGTGAAACGGAACTGACTGTATAGAATAGTTTCTGATTTTAACAAATAACCATAATTCCATAAACTTGACATATTGAACAACTAGGGTGCCAAAATCCTAAAATGACATAGACAGGAAAAGAAGGCACATAATACCTTTAAGCAAGCCCCATTACGTTGTATGCGTGCAGAAAGCTGAGTCTGAGATTTCGCTTAAGACGATGAAAACTGCAGTATGCGGTTCCCCGTTATGCTAAAAAGGTGAAATTTCCATAGGTGGGATAATGATCTGCACATCGTACTGCTGAAATACCTGGAGGAGTGGAAAACCATTTTGGGAATGCCATGGCCTCATAAATGCATTTACATACAAATACATCTAAATTGCCACATATACATTTTGGCAACAGAATAAGCACTTGCATAGCTCAGCATATATGGAATAAGTTCTTATATAGAGTAAGCACTAGAATAATCACAAGTATAGCTTATGATCTACCTAATTATCTTAATGTTTTGAAATTTTTATAATTGAGTAATTTTTAATAACCGTACCTTTAGATGTGTATGTATATTAATGTGTCTAAATTATATATTTGCTTTTTTAAATACCGGTGGATCGCACGGTATACTAAAAACAAACGGGTGGACTATACGCTCTACCAACACGTTTTCATAATGACAAGTACATAAACGCTTTGTCCCATAAATATGTTTTGACGACGTGGTGCGTTGCCTCATCAGTACTTTCCTGCACTTCTTCGGCAGGGGTGGAGATATTCAGAAATACCTTTTTTTAAAATAAAACCTTGAATGTATCAAAATTTTAACTTTCGGCCAGCCAAATATTTGGTATTCAACCCCAGTATTTGACAAAAATTGTTTTTCAATTGATCTTTATTTTTTATTACGGATTGGCTACTTTTTTATAGCTATTCATTAGAAAGTAAATTGAATATAATACTGCCAGTAATGGTATGGTTAGGATTGTTTAAGAGGTAGTTCGACTGACGTTGGAACCCATGCAATCGGAGTGACTGCATGTTTGGTTTGTCTCATGTGTAACATGAATGCAACCCCTGTTTCCCCACAAAAGCATACATATCCTTAGACAGCAATCGAGTGGCTTGCTGTGTCCAAATAACCGATCAAAATGAATATATATGTTTTTGTTGATTAAATTTAATATATTATGATGCTGTTATTATTTTTGTCATGTAGTAATGCAATGATATTGCATATTTGCTGTTATAAATTATTATGGTAACATCAGTCTTGATAAGTGGGCAAGAACTGTGAAAGAAAAATAATTATAAAAATAATAGACTGCAAATGTATGATATTATGTAGCTGTTATTAATACTTTTTTAGGTTCCCACTGGAGTTGAAATCGAACTACACACAGTATCTAAAAGATGCTGGTCTAGTTGAACATTCCAAAGTCTAACAAACATTGGTTGTGACCCTATACTTCACACCTCAAGATTACCTCTACATACATGAAATAATCATGCTTCATGCAAGGTAGGCTAGTCACCAAGTGGTGCATTATGAGCTGCACCGTCTTTGAGCTTGATACACTGAGGTCAATACAGTGTGCTTATATACTATGCTTGTCATTATATTTTTCTGTTGTCTTATATTTTCCTAAATAAACTGTGGTTTATGGTACAGTTCTGTATATCATTTTGCTGAAGTGCCTGGGTTTGCATTTTTTCAATTTTTTACATTTATGTGAATATGTCAGTGTTTAAAGTTTTTAGCTGTGGTTGGCCTGGTGAGGAAGCTAATGTTTACATCTGAGCAAATTATTTTTTAGTAAACAGACTCTATTTTAAATACATTTATTGTGTTGCTTAAGTGCTTTGGTTTCCATTTTTTATCAACGTTTTCAGTTTGTATGTACTGCTTTTAAAAGTGTGAGAATACAAAATTCTAACTGCAGTTAGGCTTAACGAAAAGGACTGTGTTTATATTTAAGCAAGTTGGAGTGGAAGTGAATTTAGTCATAGAGTTTTGTATTTGACGTTTTTCCTCGAGAGTGTTTTCAGCGTAGTCTGCCTGCTGAGCGAATTTTTGAAAATTAGCTAAAATTAACTCCAGACTTGAATTTTTGTGTTTTGAGATATTTCCACTTCTCGTGAGCTTTGAACTTTGTATTTTTGTATTTGTACATAGATTTTGTGTAGTTGTCAATATTTTCCTGATATGTATGTGTTTTTGAGAGATTATGTGCTAGATTTTAAAGCCTTGCCGTGGTGAAATAATTTATTTTGCGATATAAGTGGCTAATAATATACAGAATGGGTTTCTAAAAGCGGTGAAATTTTTCAAGTGGTTGTGGTGAGAATAATATTACTGGTAATAAAAATGATAATGATTTGAATGATGTAAAACCTCAAAGAGATGTAATAGTGCAAAAAGATAAGTTAGAAATGAGTATCTCGAAAAAACTGTTGGCTCCTCTGATGGACTATTGACTTGACTTATTATTGGTTAAGGAACTTTATAATTTCGTGTAGAGGATAGCAGATCTTAAAAAAGGTATACCAAGAACAATTTTGGATGGAATTAATGTAGGACTTCATAAGATTTTTGATATTTCAATGACACAAAGTGATTAAAACTGATATTATTAAAAGCAGATATGACTAATTGAAGAGTATTAGGAAAAATGTGGTTGAAATTAAAGATCTACTTAAAAATAAAGGGAATGGAAGAGATAATGTTAAATTGGAAAAGATTGATGAAAAGAAAAAGAATTGGAAAGAGAGGAAATGAAGTGATTCTGAAACCTACTGCTAGTGATATTGATATTTTTGATGAGTTCACTTCCTATTACAACCGGAGAATGTGAATATCGAAGTTTTGAACACTTGCTATAAGAAAAATGGAGATTTTGTTATAAGGGTTAATGTTAAGAATGACACGAAAATTCGCAAGGCTATTGAAGGAAAGCAAAATTTGAGGAATACGGTACATGTTAAGAGCAGGAAATTTATCACATCTATTATGTATGTTCCTGATTTTATAAAAAGTGAGGAAATTGTGGAAACGTTTAAAGTGGATTGTACCGCCGCCGATTATTGTGACCGCTTGCATTTTTATATGAATTAAGATAGATAAAATGGTACTAGGCAAGAAGTTTTCGGCATTAATGCAAAGTGTCAGGTGGAAATCTGGGAGAGTAACAGGTTGACAACTGGATGGAGATCTTACCCAGTCAGGCATTTTTTTCAGCAAGCTGTGTTGTATTAATTATCGAGTTTCAGATGAAACATTTCATACAGATTATGATACTACTCATGATACGTTCTTCAAAGGATGCCCAGTCTATAAAAAAGAAGTTAAATACATTGGAGAACACTTGGATGTGAATATATAATTAGACTTATATAGGTAATTTATCCAATTTATTTTTATCACTGCGACCTGGCTTTTATTTTTTAAATATTTTTATTGTATTCCATATTTCGAATTTTAAACTTTGTAAATATTTCTATTGTATTATTTTAATTTGTGTTTTATTCCCATGAAGTTACTAAATATTAATCACTGTTCAGTTGCGACACGCCAACTGTCAAGTGTAGAGGCATTATTGGACAATACTTATGATGTGATAACTGCGCTGGAACCATATATTTTATTGAAAATAAATTTGCCTATTTGAAAAAAGGGTTAGAGAGCGACGCTGATGAATGGTGGTAGATCTGCTGTTGTGTTTTCTAATGAAAATATTAGATTTACGGCAGATTTGATTTCAGATATAATTGTTGTGGTTTCTGTTTCCATCGAGAAGGAATTTATGGGAATAGTTTCTGATTTCTCTCCAGCGGAGGATATGCATGGAAATTTAATTAATTTGGAAGATGTCATTAAATGTTACAATAGTTTTCTCGTATTGGGAGATTTTTAACTCTAAGAATTTTAACTGGGGAACCGGGAGTATTGATAATAGAAGAATTTTAATTTTTGATTTCATTTTACAGAACAATTTGATTCTCTATAATGACTCTAATTCGCTGCCTACTTTTGCATCTCCAGCTTTGCAACACAAATTGTGCGTCCATGGCGCCCCGAAACAAACGTACATGTTGTTCCAGAATGACCTCCCGATAGATTTGCTTGTCATGGTTCCAATTTGAACATGCAGGTCAGTTCTGGAACCCAGAATAATTCCACCCCAAACGAGCACTCCTGCACCACCGTAACGGTGTCGTTCAATGATGTTTTCTTGGTGGTAACGGGTACCTGGAGGTCTCCATATGAAAGTCCGGTGAGAATCAGACTGCAAGCTAAACCTGGACTCGCCGGAAAACATCACACAAGCCCACTGTTGCGGTGTCCACAATGTATGCTCTCTACTCCAGGCTAACCGCAGGCGACAGTGAGTTGCAGTAAGTGGAACGCATCTGACATGTCTACGAGCATATAGACCAATCTGCCCTAAGCGTCTGTACACGGTCTGCCTTGAAATTGTCGTACAAGTGGCTGAAGAGAGCTGACGAGACAGAGGTCTGAGGCTGTGCTCCGCCTGTTTCTTTCGGCAGTAACTGCCAAATACCGGTCCTCATTCGGCGTTGTAACGCTGGGGCGACCTGTGCTGTAATGTCTACTCACATTACCATCATCTTGGAACTGTTGCCAAAGCCTGGAGATGACACTCTGGGCAATTCCAAGTTCGTCTGATACTTTCAGTTGGGTACGCCCACATTCCAGACGGCCGATAATTCTACCACATGAAAAATCATCCAAATGCGTCCTTTGTGTCATAACTATTCGGTTATTGCACTGAAATGCTTATAAAGTGCCTGCGAACAATTTTACTTCTTTGCCTGTATTCCTGATATATCACTCTCTTACACTCTCGTCATTGTGACGTACCATCGGTGTCATCTGGTTACTTCCTGAAATTTGCATATGATTCTTGAAGATGTGTGTAGTGATTTTACAGGTGATAAATTTATTTTAGAGTTCGATTTCCTCGTGACTCCGAATTATCCTTAATTTATGGACATGAGTGTATTACGGAGGATTTCTTCATGCGGCCAATGGCAAAACACATATCTAGGAAATGATTATGAGAGAAAACCATACTGATGTGAATAATTTTGAGGTTATAAAGGTTTATTTTAATAGGATCTTCGACTGTGACTATGTTGAAGATGGGTTTTCGGGTGTGTATTCGTTGCAGGATGATGAATGCGCTTCAGATGATCTGCCGTTTAGTTTGGCGGAAATTAGCAACGTGGTTAAAAAATTGCGTGATGGTAGTACCCCAGGACCGGATGGGATCACGACCACTGTGGGAAAATTTTTATTTTGGAAATATTCTGATTTCCTTGTGTTATATAGTAATGTCTTGTGTTATATCATAAAATTGATTTATGGTATTTTAATAAAGTGTGGAAAGTTTCTGGAGTTTTGTTTATTCCAAAGTTCGGTGGAACTACCAGACTTATATGTTTGCTAAAATTTTGTGCGAAAGTTTTGAATAGTTACTTACAAATAGACTGTACTACTTTTTATTAAAGAATAATTTTGTATCTGCGAAACAATATGGATTTTTAATAGGCCGCTCCGCGGGAAAATGCTCTTTATGATCTTGTCTATATTATTAGTTCACAAAAATCTGAATTCCATGTGGCTGCGGTCTCCTTCAATGTCTCGGGACCGTTTGACTCTATTAGATGGACATCTTTGCTCTCCAGCTTTACAGATTTTGGGATATCCAAAAATATTTACAGAATCATTCTTAGTTATTTTATAAGGTATTTCTCCCGCCTTCTTTGCATGTCTTCATGGTGTAGTGGTCAGCACGCTCGACGCGTATTTGAGAGGTTCGTGATTCGAGTCCCGACGAGGACATTGCTCATTTTTCACATCTTCTACTTCCAAATAACCTAATGACTCTACAATTTTAACGAAAGGAAAGTGATTTTCAGATATAATAAGGATATTTTTACTGAAATAATGGATTACAAAGGATGTCCAAAGGGTTCCTGCAGTGCTCCGCTGCTCTGGAACACCGTAATGTATGGATTGTTAAAGAAAGAGTGCCAAAATAGTGTAAGAATATTGTTATGCTGATTACATTTTACATAGGACTCTTGAAAACTCTTTGGAGAAACTAGAAAAACTGTTATTTGGTATAGAAAATCTAAGAATGCTGATTAAGAAAAATTGAGCTAAAATTTACAAAAAACTAATTTCTTCTTTTACCCAAAGGGTAGGAAAAAAACTAGCCCACACAACTAAAATATGAAGACGTTGGAATTAAATGTGTTGAAAACCTTAAATATCTTGGTTTTTTAAGATTGCAAACTGAATCTTGAAGAATATTTTAATAATATTTATACTAACTCTATTCCGATGTATCGTAAAAGAAATTTCTCAGCTGAGTCATTAGCACTGAAAAGTAACATTATTAGAATGATTTACGAAACATGTTATTACTCCCATTATATTATGCGTTGTTGCGGCTTGGGATTCCAGGGCCACAGAGCTACAACGAATCAGAAATAAATTAGATACAATACAACGACCCTGGCTGCTGCTTCTGAGCAGATGCTTTAGAACAGTCTCGATGGAAGTCGTTTGCATATTAGCCGGTATTCCACCCTTCTTGATATCTTATCCCTTTTGTTATGACAAATTTAAATTACATTCACAAAATGTTAATTTTATTACTTACGGAGGTGTTACTCCATGTAATAATGTTTTTTTCTCTCTAATATTAGCAGTATACATCCTGCATTAAGAAAAGCAGTGGAATATCAGACACCAAATGTTTGCGTAACAGAATCGGATATATTTACTGACGTTTCGGGTTATGACAATGGAATTGGGGCAGCATGTGTGGTTTACTTGTTTGATACAGAAATAGACTTTGGCAAAATTAGACTTGAGCCTTGCAATTCGGTTTTTCAAGCCGAATCAGCTGCTATCATATTTTCTTTTAAATGGATTGATGAAAACCTGACTGTAAAAACATATATTAATATCATTTTGTAAATGTAGTTTTATTAAAATTTCCATATTTTTCATCAGGATTAAAAATATACCGCAAAATATCAAATTAAGTAGTTTTTCTTTGGCATGATGTTAGAAAGCATTATTAACTACAGCATTTAAAATACACATAAAAATTTATGTCTTCATAACTCGCTTTCAACAGCTCTTTATCTCTTTTGCAACTTTTGTGTTGTATCAAACAATATTGAAAGTTCATTGGCTGTAAATCACAATTGCAAACTAAGAGGGATTTTCAGACATTTTTTTTAATCAACAACATAGTTCTAACATATGCAGTTAACTATCACTGCGAGAATTGAGTGTTCCACTGTTAAAGAAAATATACTGTTATTTGGTATATTATCATTTTCATTGATCGTTTGTGGAATATTTTGAATACTTTTCATTTTTTAACACTGAAATGAGTTATTAAATTTTCTAAAGCATTTAAAAGATTGTCTGTAACTATGCTGGTAAGAAATTGTCGCAATCTTCTCATCAGTGTGATCCTGGTTTAAGCGTCATATCCAACTATTATATGCTCTTTGTATTGCATCAGAAACAGGATTATTACTTAAAAAATCTTCCTCATTTTTATTAGAGTTCCCAAAATCTTAGTTTTTTTCACAGTTTTCTGATTTTTGTCCTCAGTTCGTCTAAATTATTTCTTTTGCAAAGAACGTTAATAACGACCCATTATACTCCAAGTGCGAGATGTAACTGATGATTTGCATAAATAAATTTCATGGTTTACTTTACTACTGGAGCAACATTCAAAACAGGAAACTCCAAAATCACAGTTTTCGTTTTCGGTCTATTTAATTACGCCAAGGCATTCTAGAGCTGTATGCGCAAGGAGAGGGATGTCTTCGTGGTGGACTTTCTAAGGGAAACTGGCTTGTATTCACGTTACACACACCCATGCAGTCAACCAATTCGCGGTTATTCAGAAATCATAATTAAGAATTTTTCATTATTCTTCTTTTAACACACTATTCCTCCATTATGCTTCCATTATTTATTTTTGTTGTTATTGTTGCAGTACTTGCTAAAGTAATAACAGATTGTTTTAATACATTTTGAATAAGAATTACACATTTTTTAGACAAAAACCCACCAATACAACATATCCACGATTGCAAAATTCTTTCTCACTTCCGTGGATGTCAATGTTCGTTTACCGACAAGTTTTAACAGACAACCACTTATCCACTCATCTAATATTAGACTAAACTCTAATATTAAACTAATATTAGACTATTAGTAATTATTCCATAGTTTTTTCACTTTTCACCAATAGATATCGCCAGTAGCTTGACTCTTTTAATCTCATTGTTATTGCCCGAGAACAGGCTTTTCCTTCGTCATTTGCATTTCTGCAGCTGAAGAAGTGGGTTTTATGTTTAAGCATTCGAAATTAGCCTGAAAATTTACGAATATTATGCTGATCTCAACGCAAAATTTGATGAAGTGTTAATTTTCTATTAATATAAGTTGTAAATATGTTATATGTTAGTCATTTCAAAAAAACAAAGTGTGGCTTAAGTTAATTGAGATATATACTAATTGCTACTTTCGCAACTCTTCACATGCTTTCCGCTTACTTTGATAACATGGTCGGAAAATATTCCTTTTTACTTTCTATCTAAAATTACTGAAAAGTAACAACTTAATCTGCACTACAGAAATGCTATTTTCCCCTGTCTTTACACACGTTTTAAACATAGTTCACTCATTTTTGTAACGGTTTTAAAGATTTATATATAAACAAACCTTAGAATTTTATCTTCGAATCCGTTCAGTCTGAATCCGTTCAGTCCCTTTCGTTGAACTATCATATTACATATATACGTATATTACATATACGTTACATGTACGTTACATATCAAATTCTCATATCATAACCTTTCATATCATAAGTCCTTTTCATAAAACATAAGGTCGATTTTATTCAACTCCTCCTCCACGATCTTTTAGGGTCCTTCCAATCTTTTGTGATGTCGCTTATAAAGAGCTTGTTTTAAGAGTCCATATACACATTAATCCATAGGAGACACATCCAGAGACTTGGGTGGAATGCATTTAAAGGGAATAGCTTCAATTCCGATTTTATTTCTAATTTTTTCAAAAAATAGAGCAGTAGATTTAGAGGTATGTCTTGGAGCCTTATCCTGATGAAACTTAACACAATGAAGATTGTTTGGATAAAGAGATGGAATTTCTTTAAAAATAGGTGTTAAAACATATTTCTGATATTAATCCGAATTAATTTTGACATTTTTTCTACTTTCCTTATTTTAAGTTTTCCATTATAAGAGAATCTAGTAATAACCATAAAATCTTTAGAAAAACTTTGTTTTCTCTGAACCAACATATTAAGTCTTCTCCTCTTTCACGGTAGTAAATCGAGCTTTTTCTATTGCAATCAGATAAGTTTATCCAAGCCTCATCAACTGTAACTATATATTTCCATTTTTCCCCTGCCAAATAATTTTCATACAGGATTCTACACATAGTCTTACGCTGAGAAACACGTTTCGGCGTTAAGCGATGGACATCATGTTTTTTTGTTTTGATTAGATGGATCAGATTTTATGATTTTGTTCCCAGTCCTACAGAGATATTTAAAGATTTTGCAATAGCTCTTTGAAGGGCTGGATTTTCCTTTAAAACATGAGATGCGACTTTAGATTTAATAAGAGCTGTAGGTACCTTTTTTGGGTATGCATTTTTGCCTTTTTCCCAGTCAGATGTAAACTTTGATGTTTCTTTCCTCTCATACTAATTATGTCACTTAGTTTACGTATAAAAATATTAAAACCATGCTTTTCACATCCTTTTTTAATAATTGAATAAGAGTATTTCTCTTCGGACAGCGCAAAAGTATAGCCTTCGATCCATTGTTTATTTTTCTGCTACACTTTAAAGAAAAGGATATTTTTAATGTAGCAGACGATAATTAAACCTTATTACAGTTTGATGCCAGTCGACACCACATGCATTTGCGTTTCATTTGCGGCACACTTTCTCCAATACGTTAATTTCTTTCTTTCATCTTCTAGATAACAGGCTAAGCCATCCATACAGTACAGCAAAAAAATTTGTGCTTTTATTTATAATATTGCAATGAGAATCAACTAAATCTCTTCTCTCAACAGATTTCTTTTGGGTACTTTCATAGTTGCTTATGTAGTAATTTCATGATTTTGTAAGGCCTATGAGATGCTTACACAGATTTATGAGTCAGGAATTATGAAATACCTTTCAAAGCAGTTTTTATGATTTTTACAGGGTATTTATCGAAAAATGGGATTTCTGCTGCAGTCTATGATTAAGCTCTACCTTTAAGAGCTATGTTATTTTTATCAATGTTAATTATACTTTCTTGACTATTTAATATGTCACTTTAAGAGACAGGCGGGAGTATTCAAATCATTTCAGAAAATACAGGTTGTATATACACTGATTACCAATAAGTATTTGGACACCTGTGATAGAAAAGAAAAACTAACTTTATTCCAAATCAATAGTTGGTAGAGCCTCCACGAGAGGTAATTACAGCGTGGACCCTCCGGGGCATACTTTCCACAAGTCTTTGTATAACAGCTAGTGGTATTTTCTTCCACTCGGCTTGGAGAAGACATAGAAGTTCCTTCACCGATTTTGCACGAAGAGTGCACCCCTGAATTCGGAGATGCAACTCGTCCCGGAGGTTCTCGATAGGGTTCAGGTCTGGACTCTGGGCAGGCCAGTCCATTCGATGAACTCCATTGGCACCATACCAAGCCATGGTTAACGTCGAAACATGACAACTGGCATTGTCGTCCTGAAAGTAACAGGGGTCCAACCCGTAAAACTGCCACGTAGGAAGCACATTGTCATCCAAAATAGTGCAGTAGGCATCGGAGTTGAGCTCACCATGAATGAGGACCAAGCGTCCCAGCCCATACCAGAAGAAACGCCCCCAGACCATATTTCCACCTCCGCCGAACTTGACTGTTGGCACAATGCATTCTGGCAGGAGACGTTCTCCAGGTAGACGCCAGACCCAGACCCTGCCATCCGAACGGTAAAGGGTGAACCTTGATTCGTCACTCCAAAGTCTCTACGGTCCAATTTCGATGTGCTTTGCACCACATTAACCGAGCAGCGCGGTTGGACTTTGTGATCAAAGGCTTATGGGCAGCAGCACGACCATGAAAACCAAGCAGATGTGCTTCCTTACGGATAGTATTCATTGAAACAATACTCCCGGATGCCTGTTGAAACTCCTCGCGGATGAGGGCCCTCGGTTGGGTGCGGTTCTTCCGAATTTCTCTGGACAGCACTCGTAGGTCTCTATCTCCCAGTTTCGTTGGTCTGCCGACTCGGGGCGCATTCCGACAATCCCCGCTCACCTTCCACTTCTTAATCACATAGGCCACTGTCGATTTTGGGTACTTCAGATCGCTAGATATATCCCTTAAGGATCGGCCACATTTGTGATACCCGATAATTATACCTTTCTCGAAATCAGAGAGCTCCGAACTGCGAGGCATCTTGCATGCAACTAAAGCCGATGCTCTTTCCTACACGATATATACCGGCGGAGTCCGTGACGTATCTTAGGACCGCAGATATTGTCATTTGCATAGGTGTCCAAATACTTATTGGTAGTCAGTGTATTTAGAACAAACAACATACGTACAATCTGGAGAATAATTGGTTGAAATATATTTTACTTTATTATACTTACTGTTATTGCGTTAAAATGTATCACTCGTGCAGGTATCCCCACTTTGAAATCAGTTATAGGTATAATGTTTCAAATCTCCGTACCCACACTTTCAAAAATGCAGACCCCATAATTCGACATATATAAACTTTATTTTGCGCAAGTAACCGGGAAACTAATAGATACAAACATATTTTATTTTATTATAATTTATAACTGTTGTACCTAAAATATATGTTTGTTCTGTATTTTAAGTTTTAAAATGTATGAAATCAGGAGGATAATAGGTTCAAACTCATTTTGCTTCATTATAATTTAAATAGTATACCTGAAAAGTGCTATTGTATTCTCCACTTTAGAATCAGTTTTAGGTCTAAAGTATCAACCCTCTATACTCAAAATTTGAGCAGGTCGGACCATGCAGTTCATGGAACTTTCTTGAAAAGTCTGAATGGCATCTTTCAATGCAGCTGCGCCATTTTTTTCTTTGCTCTTTTCATCATCCTTCTTCTTTTAATGCCCTTCGCATGCAGCGTTAGACATTGAATTTGCATGACATTCCCTGCCGAAAGCGAAAGAATATTTTCTTTTCATGGCTTCCACTCCGTTTACCATCTGAATACTGAAAAGAATTTCAGATGCGCGAGGTTAAACATTGAAATCGAAATACTTTTATCGTGATCGGTGAGTCGTGTGCAAATGAGGAGGTGGCGTCTCGAAAGAAAACACAAATGAATCCTAGACTGTCAAAATCATCAATCAGTATAATCGACATATATCAGAAAAAGATTTCTTTTTAAAAAATACGACTAATGGTGAAAGAGAGTTGAGTGATACGTGGCGCTGCTGTTCGGGACTCATCAATCAAATTAATGAAGCTTGTTTAAATAGAGAAGAATTCAAAATGTGTACGCTTGTTGATGTCCATTAATGATATTATTTTGGACCATCCGCTAATGTCTCTGTCTGGATAAACAAATTACGGTTTTATCTGGAACAGAAATTCTAAACGGATTACCATATTAGTGAAAAACTTTAAAAAATGAGGAAGACTATTACGTATTTTAATTAATCATCTAGCTTTTAGAACTAGAGAAAATTTCGTAGATAGCTTAAAAATTTCCATGAAGCATTAATGTAAATGATTTTTCTAATATGTTGGGCTGGTTAGTAACCATCAGCTTCTGAAAGATCATTAGGACTTCGTTAGGACATTTGAGTCATACAAAGTCTGTGTCTTAATTACGCTTTAAAATGCAAATGGATGCTCCAAGCTCAGTTTTCTCGATTATTTAAATGCCGCATTTGTTGGAAAATTGAACAAGAAAACATCTGTTAGAATGCCCATAACACTGATGTCTCACAATCAAAATATAAATGTTTATGGTATCTAGTAGAAGCTTAAATAAATGTTATTTAGAATAACTTGCATAATTTTAAAAGCAAGAAACTATAATTTAAATATTTTTCTCTGTTTCAAGACAGCTTAATCTCTTTAATCATTTCCCTTATAAATATTAGCAGTACTCTAGTTTAATGCTTATAATCAGCAATTTTGCAAATGAGAATTTCTCAAAAATAGCTAGCAAGCAAAACATTTGGATTAATTGGCAATTTGTGTCATTGAAAACTTTATACTTAAGTTTTATAACAACAGAGATTAAAAATACCAGGAAATTGATAAATAAAAATTCATAAATTAAACTTATAAATAAATGCAATTTTTTTAAACGTAGAGCTAAATCCTAACGTGGCTTACCCTAGTTGGTTGTAGTTGTAATTCATAGACAAAGTTGAAGTTTGTGGGATTTTACCTATTTAATTCACAGTTCAATAGGCTGAAAACCCCAAACACTAATAAACGAATAATCGTTTGAGTGTGTGAACGGAGACGTAAAATTCAAAAAGAGTTAACTACCCTTTATTTCTCAAAATAAATATGACACAATCAGCTCCTAACTCGGAATGTACAGCAGAGCCTCCACTTGGGCTTGAACTTAAATTAATATGAAATTAAACTAAACTAAGCTTAACTAAAGCTAACTGAAAGATATAGCCGAAGCTTTCAAGATTTTAAGTAGTTGGCCCCTAAATCTCAATTAAGTCGGCGAAGCCAAACAAGGGCTTAAAGTCGGAGCAATAGCTTAGAGCGAAGCAATAGCTTAGAGAGACGTATCCAAAAGGAAAACGCGCGCTAGTCAGGAACTCAGGCTCTCTAACGAAGTCGGTGAAACATCGACTTAAATACTATAATTGCTCATTTGCATTAACCGCGTTTCTAAAAATACATTCCGTTAGGAAATTGTAAGCTGAAGCTAGAATGGACAGGAAACATGCATAAAACAACTTTTATTAAAATTAAGAAAAACCTTACATCTTTCCCCACTAGATTTTAACTAATCAAAGAATAAGGTCTCAAAACGACCTTGTTTAAGAGTGTAAATTCTACAAAATTTGACATCAAAGTTTAAACTTGGAGCAACTGTGCTTTCTTGACAGAAATTCATCATTAAATTTTTCCTGTTTAGAGCCAACCTTACAAACATTTCTAACACTAGACTAAAACTAAGAAAATACAGTCATAGTTTTTACAATTTGACTACGGATAAACATCTTCTTCTTACTGGAACAAGAATTTCAGTCTTGATCCTTCCAACTTATCTGAAAGGCAACAATGTTAGCGAAATCTTTCAGACATAATTTATATTTTCATTACCACTCCAACTTTATTGAAATTATTTTGGCCCTCAAACAGCTTTTATTCACACAAAATTTAAGTCTCATTTCCTCCCCCGCTCTCCAAAAATTGTTGAGTATACTGAAGGTGTTAATGTTGTGTTTCCGCGAAACTGTTCTACCATCTACACAACAGTTATTATTTGTTAGAGCTAGACATTCGAGACCTCAGAAGATCCTTAAACACAAAACTACTTCTAATGTACTAAAATAGAACTTGATTTTAATTCTTAAGTAAAGCCTGGAGAGCCTAACTTTAAACACATTCAATTTACACTTTTTTCTATTCATCTACTGTACAAGTATTTTACAGTCATGCTTTGACGAAAACTTACATTTGTACTAGTTTAATTCTACAGTAGTTTTACAGCTGACAGTAGCATTTCTATATTCCATACAACATTTTAACATGCAATATTTTAAAATTCATTTTACATCATTCGTTATAGTGCTGTACAAAATTTACAAATTTTTGCTACAATCTTTCTTGAAGTTAACACATTTTAAATTGAAGTCTTTCAACTAAAAAATATTCACAAAGTAGTTTCTCGCAACTTGAGAATTCTCAAAAAGGTATTTAACGAAATAAATTCTCGTTGCGAATTCAAAAATCTTTCTCTTTAAAAGATAATTACAACTACATTCTCGCAGACTTCCGAAATCAAACTTCTTGCTTTAAACAGCATTTAGCAACTTTAAACAACATGGCATAAATCGAACTTTCACTGCAAAACAGGAAACAAGGAAAATTTGCACTTATCTTTTTTTGTTCTAAACTCCTCCATCCTAATCAAGCAGAACTCCTCAAAGGTAGGATATTTCAGCACTTGTAATTTCCTCCTTCGGCTTGGCTGATTTGTCCCCTCCGTCGACATTCTTTTGCGTTTTCTTCCTTTGTCGGTGAAACGCGCTGACTTCATGATGGGTTGAGGATTCTTGAACTCCGGTCTTCTCTTTAACTCCTGAGGCCGGCTTCGTTGCTGGGGATCTTTAAACCTCCTCATGGGATTTCTGACTTGCTCGAACAGTACCGCTACCATGTCAGCTGACCTTTTCCCTTTCGTGGTTCTTCGCTCCAAAGTTCCTGTGACCTTTTTGAAGTGATTGGCTTGTGTTCTAGAGTTGGTCGTTTTCCTGGAATACTATCCATAGGCTTTTTCTGCTTCCCCATCGGAACTTGCTTCTGCTGTAGGGGAACTTTTCTTTTTTTCGTTCTCTTCTTTTTCGCTGAGCCTGAACCTTGCGGCTTCTGTTGTGTTCGCTTCGCGGGACTTTCTTCGGTGCTCTCAGCTTGTTTTCTTTTGGTTGCTGGAGATTCCTGCTCGGCGACGGAGACATCAAGTTTCTTGGCGCACTCCCAGGATCCTGCAATAAATCTTTTAGAATTTGGAAATCAGTACGACTATAATATGGCTTGATTTGGTCAATATTAGCAATTATTTGCTGGCCATTTTCAGCCTATAAATAAAACGTTGCCTTTTAATGCTTTCTATCACAAATGATCCATCAAATCTGTGCTCAAATTTAGCAACCCTGCTTTCGGGTGCAAACGATAATGCATGTTTGATTTTTAATACTTTTTGGCCTAAGGTATATTCTACATCGCGTCCATTTCTATCATAATAGAGTTTCTGTTTCGACCTCGCAGCATCTGAATTTTTGATGGCCTCATTAATAATTTTCTGAATATCATTCAATTTAAACTCTTCTTGTCTTTGTTGAACGAAAAATAGCTTATCCAGAAGCGTTAAAATTTTTCTTCCTAGGAACAATTCTGCGGGGTTTTTTTTGTAGTGTCATGCTTTGCTGTTCTCAAGGCAAAGCCTAATTCATTGACGCAGCTGTCACAACGGTCATGATAATTCTTAACATATATCCGAATAATTTTAACTACATTTTTACTTACGCGTTTCGCAATATTTGATTGCGGTCTATAAGGTACCACTTCTAGATGGCCTATGCCAAGGCCAGTGCACAGGTTTTCAAATAAATTACTTACGAATTGCCTACCATTATCTGACATTGCTTTTACTGGGGCCCCGTATTTTAAAATATATTTATTTAGAAACGAATCTGCTACCATTTTTGCTGAAGCCCGTTTAAGGGTAATTATTTGGACCCATTTTGAGAAATGATCAACGATGGATAACAAGTATCTGTTTTTATTAACCTTTGTTCTAGGGTAGGGACCAAGCAAATCAATGCCAACCAATTTACTTGAGAAAGTGGTTTTTATGCTCTTTAAGTACACCACGGCCGGGTTGTAATTAACGTCTTTAATTAATTGACACAGGTGACATGACCTGACATACGCCCTCACAACTTTCTACGAATGCGGAAAATACACCGTTTCGCAGACCATTTGCTGGGTTTTTTAACCCCGAGATGTCCCGATAATTTCGAATGATGAAGGTGCTCTAAACTATTTAAGCGTAGACTCATTGGGACCACTGGCCGCAGCTCTTGATTATCGTTGGTTGTTTTCGTGTAAAATATCAAGTTATCAGTAATTTCATAATGGGCCGCTCTATTGCGAATAGACGTTAAGTCTGATGTTAAAAATTTTCGGGGTCTTCCAGATATGCGTAAATGTCTTTGAACTCAGGGTCCATTTTTAATTCGGCAATTATTGTTTCACGGGATTCAATTATTTTAGCAGTTAACATAGTATATCTAATTGTATTTCCCTCTTCATCGAGCTTGATTCTTGATACGGCATCAAAACTACATTTTCTTTTCTCGGAGTGTGTTTTATTATTAAATTAAACTCTTGCAGTTTTAATATCCAACGTATAAGCCGGGATGAAAGATTCTTCCCCTAGTATAAGCAACCAACTGCCTTATGAACTAAGTACACAGTTATCGGGGCACTTCCGAAATAAACGCTGAATTTTTGCACCGCTAATAAGACCGCGAAGGTTTCCCGTTCATTTGCGGTATAATTACACTGAGTTTCATTCAGAGTTTTGCTGAAAAAGCCCGTTTTTGCTGCCCATTTTGGGAAAAAACTGCGAAAACTGCGTAGTCTGACGCGTCTGCTGCAATTTCTAAGTTTTGATCCACTTCCGGGAATTTAAGAACAGCGACGTTAATTAAGACGTGTTTCAATTCTTCGTATTCACCTCAGCTGTCCATGAGAACCTAGTTTTGTTTCGTTTAAGAGCCAACAAGGGTTCAACTATCTCTGCAAAATCTTTTAAGAAAACTCTATAATAGGAACACATACATTCCCAAAAAGGAAGATAATTTCTTCGCCGTATTTGGAGGTGGTACCTCAATTCCTTGGTGGCAAATTTGCACTTCTTTGGGTTTATTTTCAGGCCCGCCTCATTTAATAATGTAAAAAGTTCCTCCACATGTTTAATGCGTTCTTCTATGGTTTCACTAGTAAGAATAATATCATCGAGATAGATGACTGTACTTTTGCCTAAGACTGGCCTTAAAACAATATCCATAACTTTTTCAAATGTAGCCGGAGCTCAGCTTAAGCCAAACGGCATTCTCAAAATGGCATACACGCCTGACTTTGTAATAAAAACTGTTTTTTCGACAACATCGGGTTTTACTGCAATCTGAAAATAGACTGACGTCGGGTCTAATGTAGTCTTATATATAGTAGAACGAATCTGTCTTACAATTTCAACTATTATCGGGAGGGGATATGTGGGGTATTTCGATATGCTATTTAACTTGTGATAATCAACGGCGAATGTCCACGACTAGGAATTCGCCGGTGCCAGTCCATTTCTCGTTTTGCACAAAACTACTGGACTTGCATAGGGACTGATACTTAGCGTAATTATTTTGTTCTCGAGCATTTTCGTAATGTACTGCTCGAGAATGTCTTCCTTCACAAGGTCATACCTATACGGCTTAGATAGGACAGGAGGCTCACTACCAGTGTCAATACTGTGTGTTACAATCTAGCAGAAGCCAGGCTTTTCCTCAAATAACTGTGAAAACCGACTTACCAGTTTTTCCAACTTCTCTTTTTCTCCTTCTTCAAGATGGCTCAATTGTAATCTGACATTGCGGCTTTTCCCTCTTTAACTTTATCCATCTTGACGTGTAAGGTAGAATCTTTGAAATTAATTTTTGGACTAGCTGCGCGTAAGAAATCAACCCCCAATATAACTGCGGTTAAAAAATTCTTTAATACCAAAAAATTTACTTTTTGCACCTCGTTCTTTATTTGAACATGCAGCCCCACTTTTCCAACGCAGACACACTGTTTGCCTTGAGCAGCAATCACCCGTTATCCCGTTGTTTTAAGTAATCTATAACGACGAAAATGCTCTTTGAAGAGGTCCTGCAACAGGAAGCTGCACTGAGCCCGGTATTCAGTAAGGCGGTAGTAGGGACGTCGTTTAATAATATATGGATCTCTGGTATGCCCAAAATTTGTACGACTACCGTATTCAGTTTGATTTCTGAGGGATTTTCCTTCCCAGACGGTTGACCTAGCCCTCATCTTGGTCAACGTGATTAGTTTAAATTCTTCTTATCTTCCCCTCGATCCAGCTGTTTTTTATGTCTCCACGCTTTGGACTGACTAGTCTTTTTCTTCTCTGGATTCGCTATTTTCTCCGGTTGACGATACGGATTCTGTTGACCTTGAGGTTTCGTTTGGGAGTGAAATCTTTAATACTGCCTAAAATTGCTTGTACGCGCGTTTTCGGCTGTTCGCCTGCTCTAAAATTTCACTGCTAATTCTGGGTTTGTGGTTTGCGGGTTTGCGGATTCCTGACTTCAAGAAAGTCCTAGATTGCCGGAAATAACCGCGGCAATATGACTTCGGTAATTTCCTTGTCGGGCCTTTTCCATATAATAACTTGAAAATGTGGATCTTCCTTAAGATGAAGTCCGTTAATTCATTGAATTTGTTTTGATATTTGCTAAACAATTCGGACTCCAGCTTGGCACGGTCTTTCACCGCTGGGAATGCTTTCAATAGCGATGTTTTAAAAATTTCCCAAGTGTACGTTTCGGATCCTGGATACCCCCAACAAACTCTTCTCAATATTTTTGTACCAGCTGAGAGCTTGACCTTTTAAGCTCGACGTAGCGATGATAATTTTCTGCAGCTGGTTCACAGGATATAACGTGAAATGTAGGTACAGCTACTCCAAGAAAGCCATCACGGACCTTTTGCCGTGAAATATTGCTGCTGGCTTCATTGTCGCTCTTATCGTTTCTATTATAAATCCAAATCCCTCCATTGGGCTTACTTGAGGTTGAAGGAATTGAAAAGTCGAAGGGGTCAATGAGAAATGTTCAGTACCTAGCCGCATGGTTCGTTAAGAACAACTTCGGACGCCAAATGTGGGATTTAACCTATTTAATTCACAGCCTCAAACACTAATAAGCGAATAATCGCTTGAGTGTGTGAACAGAGACGTAAGACTCAAGAATTAACTACCCTTTATTTCTCAAAAGAAATATGGCGCAATCAGCTCCTAACTGGGAGTGTACAGCAAAGCCTCCACTTGGGCTTGAACTCAAATCAGTATGAAATTAAACTTAACTAAGCTTAACTAAAGCTAACTGAAAGATATAGCCGAAGCTATCAAGATTCTAACTAGTTGGCCGCTAAATCCTAACTAAGTCGGCGAAGCCAAACAAGGGTCTAAAGTACGGCCGAGCATAGCAATAGCTTAGAGAGACGTAGCCAAAAGGCAAACTCGCGCTAGTCAGGAACTCAAGCTCTCTAAAGCGCCGTTCACACTGCGGCATATCGGAGCTAAGGAACATAATGGACACAACAAACACAGCCGATTAGCTAGAGAAAACCAGATTTTTGTCACTACGGACCCAGTTGAAAAATCTGAACTTCGCGCAAAACTAGTCGCTTCTTTAGTCGACACATGGAACCGACCAATCAGGAGAGTGTTTCAAATCATCATCAGCAGCAGAAGCCCGCTAAGTTAAATAAACAACATGGCTGAGGATATGAGCGATTGATTGACTGATTTGATTTAAAGTGAGGACGAGTATACGGCCTTTACTCCACAGTCATTATCCCTCTACAGAAATTCAATTTAAAAATGTTAAAATCCACTTTAAAATAATTTTAAAGTAGAGATGGATCATGAGAAGTCCAAATCTTGGTAATTCATTAATGGCCTGGGAAAAATGGTGCTTAGTGAAAAAAAGAGTGCGAGTTAGGCTCGAACTCCCGAGCTGCAAGTCTGCAGCTTGATGGCTTTATCCGCTCTGCTGACACGTCTCAACTGGTGGTTGCGAATTGTAGTATAAGTTCTGGTGCTCTGAATGCAAGAATTAATTTTTGATGGGTATTCTGCGTTTCTTTAATTTGCTGTGCTATGTAGATATATTTTGAAGTAAATTAAAAATTTCAGGATCTTTGAATATCGGGAAAATATCGGTAAAATCTTCTGAGTAGGATACTTTTGATTTTAATTTATCACTCTATAGCAATATGCTTCTTTATTTTTCGTATCTTGTTGTTTCGTAAGATATAAGCGAAAATTGTATGTCGAAATCCAGCGACATCTCGTTATATGGGATAGTCAACTTAAGAACCACAAAAATAAGGTACAGATAGAAAGCGCTTGGATGATGATTTCAGATCGTCTTCACCGAAATAGTAAGTAATTTTCTTTTCCATTTAATACTATTTTTGAGTTTAGATTTTGAATCCGGAGAATTAAATTGCTGATATCAATGACCTCAGATAAATATCTAATTGTATTATAAAATTAGCAATGAAATTAAGAGTAGTGAAAGCAAAGCATAGACAAAAGCGTAATATTTTTCGTTCTTCTAAATTTTTCTCATCATAAAAAAAGGTACTGTTTATAACCTCAAATAATAAAATGAATCGTATCAACTTTATAAACTCGCTGATCATTTGGAATGAAAATACTACTAATAATGATTAAATAACAACAATAAAACATAATAACGAAACATGTTTTTATTTTTCTAAATAATTTTTGATGCTTTGAAACCTGTATACCAAATGACCAAGAAGAAAACTCAGCAACAAAATACATTTTCGTTGTTTTCTGCTCACCATACGTTTCCGTCAAACCATTTAAAAAAATCACTCGGTTTTCGCTGTATCGATTAATGATTGACGGCGGAAGATTGTCTCCTATGAAATGTGAACAAACGAAAGCGCGCGCGATCTTCTACTTGCTTATTGGCTGTCGCTAGTGCACGCTCCCAGTAAGTGTGAACGGCCTTTAACGAAGTCGGTGAAACATCGACTTAAATACTATTCTTACTCATTTGCATTAACTGCGTTTCTAAAAATACATTCTGGTAGGAAATTGTAAGCTGAAGCTGGAATGGGCAGGAAAGAGGCATAAACTTAAAATAACTGTTATTAAAATTAGGATAAACCTTACAAGTGTATAAGTAGTTTTTTAAAATAATTGCTTACAGATGCAATAACATAAAATAAAATTGCATTCTCTGCTTAATTTGATTTAATTTATGAAATTTAAAATCAAAAGTAAAAGCAGTACGAGAACCTATGGCTCTAACCGGCGTCTTCTGCGCGCATGTGATATGCTTTAAATCATTAAATTTGAAATCTTCAGTGAGAAATTATATTCAGGCTAATAAAACTCATCATCGGGCTAAAAATGTAAGTAAAAGTAGTTCATCTTAAACGTTACGAAGTGAAAGAATTTGGGGTATAAAATGTGTAGGATATTTTAATAGGCTTTCAGTAATAGGTATCAACCTATGTTTATGTTTATCTTTGAGGACAAGAACTAAATAATCGCTGCCTGAAAGCAGCAACAAACGGAGACGATAAATATATCTTCGGTAGTAAAAAGAAATGAAGACTTCGTGCCGAAAAACTAAGTTTGTTTAGCTCATTTTCGGAATTAAAAGGGAGAATAAAAAGACCGTCTCAGAATAGACGGACAGTTTTAGAGAGAGGGATGAATCGCACAGTGTTTTATAGGTTTCGAATTCTGAAAAATGAAAACCTCAAAAGCTCTTTACCTAAATTAAATAGGTATATACTTACATGCATGAAATATTGAAAAGGATGGAGAAATGTTTCCTTTAAAGATAATTCTAACATTCACTGAAAGCTGATTTTGAAAGTAAATTCACATAATTTGAATAAACTGCTCACACTTTCTGACATTAGAGAACTCATGCTTATCCATGAAGGGACTTAGGGTTGGGATATATATTTTTGTCTTCATATTTTAACAGATCTACGGCTACTAAGAAAAACTGTGTTTGAAAATAAAGCTATCCGAAATATAGATTATAAGATAACATTCTTTCACCTTACATAGCATATCAGAAATTTAGAGCCCGCTAGCAGACAGTTATATTAGGCAAGATTCCAGCATCTATGGTGATCCGTCTGAAAACAGTACAACTTATTATCATAGTGAATAGTTTGTTGTAAAGGTCTAACAAATTCTGCCTTTTTATGTGGTATTTTTACCAACGCCTATGACGTTTTCATGTATGCATGCGAAAGGGAGCACTGATCTGATTATCTCTACATCAGTATGTCAAGATCGTGTTGAGTCTCATCATTAAACAGAAATTAAACGCATTTGCTCCGGAAACTTTCGTTGGAATTAGCACTAGTCCGCTAAAAAAAAGGTATGAATTTGGGTATTGGTACAATATGATTATTACAAGCCGGAGACTACACTGGCAAAATTTAATATTGTGATTTGTCTGTATTGCTGCGAAAGTAGCGAAGAAACACCAATATAATTAGAATATCGGTTATTTTATCAAAAATATTGACAAAATGGTGTGCACTTGTTCAACATTTGCTGCCCAAGGAACAGTATCAGAAAGACCAGTGTTTCTGTAATTTAATTGTTACTCTGCAGTGAATATGATAGCGAAAAATTTTGTCCTATTCTTTGCCCATGTAACTTAGAAACTTGTTTTCCCTAAAACGTATTTCAGTTCTCTTAAAAGTAGGTCACATTTTCTAACATCTACATTTAAAGAGAAACGTGTACCCAAATTTTATTTGCAAATGAAAGTAATAAATAAATGACTTTAGTTTAGAAAATATTTTATATTGTGAATTTTTTATCAACAATACTACTCCATTATAAAAACAGTTCTGTCATTAAAAATACTATTTGACTTCAGAAATTAAAACTTGAATCTGAAACAAAATTTTAGACTTCAATAAAAGCAGAAGACTTAATCAAATATTAATCACCAAGACTTGAAGTCTGGTTTCAAATAATACATAGGTTTTAAAATAAACTCTAATTAAAACCAGATACCAGAATAAATAATAAAATACTGCAAATTACATCTGAAAAATTCTAATTATTTTGTAATATTTTTATACTCGACCTAGAAACTGAAGATTTCTTGCAACTGTTTCAAATTTCGTGAAAGCGCAACCGAAATAACTCAATCTTTTCATGTAAAAAAGAAAAACTGATGGGCAGATTTAAGCGACGATATCTTCATTTACTGAGACAGACTTTTATTCCATTATATGGGCTACATCATCCATATAATAAGCGATTTCTCTTTCAAATATTATTATGTGCGTAATTGAATAATTATGATCGGATTTTTCTATTTTTCCAGGTCATTTCAGTATTCGATTACATATCTACTACACTGCAACTGTGGAGCATCATTAACTGAGGAAAGATTTCTCAATTACGGAATCGAAATATTTCAGTATGAGATTCTTCATTGCCTAAACCTGAATGCGGAGAAGATAAATTAATTCGATTAATTGATTGTCAGTTGTGCCTCGACGACATGTTACTCGTATATCAAATAATTCTCCATAATATTTCACCGAATACCTACTGACGATAATTCTTTTGATTTCCGTTTGTCAAGATATTAAATAAGACGAATCAGGCAGTTGAAGTACTGATAATGAATACCTTCAAAAGTTAAACTTTTTTTCCACATGGATTTTGTAAATTATGCTTAATACGTTGAAGAAAAATTTAGAGTGAATTTTTTTAAAATATCCTTTGTAACAGAACAAAAATAAAAATTAAACTTGAAATGTTGAAAATAATCGCTTTCATCTAAGATATTTCAAATTAATTGAGTATTTCATTGTGAACGAATCTGAGCTTGGCATAACTCGAAAGAATCTCTAAAGTGAAGCTTCTCCCTTGTATCACATATGAAAGGGTATTCCTGCTTTCTCCTGAAAATCTCTCAGATGGGATATATAACGTGTCAAAAACGTTTAGAATTATCGAATGCTTATGACGTTTAAGAAGGTAATACTAGGAATACCAACATTTTCCCATGCTATGTTTCAGTCCAGATATAGTAACCGATATTGATGCAATAACATGTAAATTCCTTAAAATGAGAGTAGCCCGAGGATAAAAGAGAAGTTAAGTAACTGAAGGGCAAAGAACAACCATTAATAAACTTATAACTTTGAAGTATGCAAAATAATAAGTGCAGAAGCTGAAGAGGTGCAAATAAAGAGAGAGAAGCCAATATATATACAGGATTCCTTGTTAGTGTGGTTTAATTTACATTTGTTAAACTACGAGAGCCTTAAAATTTCGGGCTAAAGAACATAAGGCAAATGTTAGGAGAAAAGAAACATATAAAACATCTATTGCCCAGCACTATTGATCAGAAAATTCCATTTTCCATTTTTTTTGCTACAAAAATTATTCAAAAATTATCTCCGTTGCAGAATCAGATTTTCTAGAGGCGTTTCACATTCATAAAAATATTCCGTTCTAGTTAACGATCCCAATTCCAATCCATCTTTAACCTCAACTTTTAAGGAAATTACTTCATAGTTATTATCATTTTTGCTATATAGATGGCCCCAGTACTTTGATTTCCTTCCTCTCATTCTTATCCGATTTTCATGTTATTGGCTTCTCTTTCGTTATTTGCAATTTGTTGCTTTTAACTCTTCCAATTAAAAAGTATATGTTCGAATTTGATCACGGGAGAACTTAGAGTATCATGACTGCGGGCTATTTGAACATAAAATTATTGCTCATATTAATTGAAATCTGAGCAGTGTCATGCGAATATGCTGGCGTTGTGTTCAAGAGAGACGGTAACTATAACAGATATTTTATTTCAAGAATTAATGTATGTGCCACAGCAAAACGTATCAATACGATGTGGTCTGTAGCATCACGGATTGTTTGCAAGATGGCCATAGCTCCGTCTCCTTTTAAAGGTAAGCACAAGCATCTGCGGCTACATAAGTGAGATAAAAGACACTCATGGGATGACCGATATTGTCTTTTCAGTCGAATCCCGAGTTTATGTGCAGTTACAGATGGCTATGTTCACATGTGCTGCCCAGTAGGAGCAGCTTGTTGGAGTCCTGCATTATGCATCCTTTTCCTACAGTTGGAGTTTTGATATGGGATGCTGTTAAATCTGAATACTTCCAGCGTCCAGTATACATATTGTGCGATCTCACTATCCAGAGTTACATTTCAGAGATGCTAGAACTTGTATTTTTCCCATATCTTCAGGGCTTTTGTGATTTCACATTATCCTTAGGCTAGTGAGCAACCATACGTCACAGCAACCTCGAACATTTTCTCGATAGACAAAAGGGGAAGAATTAGGGGATATGAAAACTTCATTTATTTTTCTATAGTTTTTGTTCGACATAGTACTTTAGTAGAGATTCAAAACCCTTTGAGAACCCTCCAGCGTCCCACAGAGGGCACTGACACAGCAATACTTATCATGCACTTTACGTTTTCGCTGTTACTTTCATTGGACATTCGTACAGCAAGTCGGTATTTATTCTAACTTAAAAAAATAAAACTGCATATCAATTTATTTGATGATAAAGCTCAAATGAATTTAATTTGATGGTTACATATATATAAGTTAATACTAGTTGTCAATGATGATTTTAAACTTTTTCGAACAGTTTTACATTAGTAAAATTGTACATATTCAGTGAGCTATATTATTAGTTCGTATTAAATTATATTATATTTTTACATATTGAATAGTATGATAGTTGTTACATGCTAAATAACGCAGATCTTGTATACTAGAAAAATTAGTACATACACTCTTAGACAAAAAAAAAGACGCACCAAGAAGGAGTTATCCGAATGGGACGAAAATCGGTAGAAGTTATGTAAATGTACAGAAAAACAAATGATTACAGTTTCAGAAAAATGTCATGATTTATTGAAGTGGTAGAGCTTCACAAAGTGAAAAAGTCAGTAACGCGTCTGTCCACCTCTGGCCCTTATGCAAGCAGTTATTCGGCTTGGCATCGATTGATAGAGGTTGCAGATGTCCTCCTGAGGGATATCGTGCCAAATTCTGTCCAACTGGCACGTTAGATCGTCAACATCCCGAGCTGGTCGGAGGGCCCTGTCCATAATGATCCAAACGTGCTCAACAGGAGAGAGATCCGGTGACCTTGCTGGCCGAGGTAATGTTCGGCAAGCAGTACAAACATGTGCAGTGTGGGGGCGGGCATTATCTTGCTGAAATGTAAGCCCAGGGTGGGGTGACATGAAGGGCAACACAACGGGCCTTAGAACTTCGTCGACGTACCGCTGTGCTGTAAGGTTGCGACAGTTGACAACCAAAGGGGTCCTACTATGAAATGAAATGGCACCCCAGACCATCACTCCTGGTTATCAGAATGTCTGCCGGAAGACAGGTTGGTATCGCACCGCTGTCCGGGGCGTCTCCAGATTCGCCTTCGCTGGTCATTGGGGCTCATTTCAAAGCGGGACTCATCACTGAGGATTATTCTATTCCAGTCAGTGACATTCCAGTGCGAATGACCCCGACACCACTGCAAACGGGCTTGACGTTGTACAGAGGTCAATGGTAGTCGGCGCAAGGGGCGCCGTGACCTCAGCCCTCTTTCTGTGAGCCGTCTATGAATGGTCCTTGCGGTCACTGAAGCATTAGTTGCACGAACAATCGATGGCAATGATGCATCTGGAGCTGTGAGTGCCGCTCTGACGATTGCTCGGTCTTCACGTTCTGTCGTTTCTCTAGGCCTACCACTTCCTTCTTGACGCTGTGTGTGACCATGGTTCACATATTCCTGCCAACATCGTCTAATAGTGGCATCGTTCCTGCTCAAATGTCGAGCTATTTGCCGGTAAGACCAACCGGCTTCTTTGAGCCCAACTACACGACCTCTCTCAAATTCTGACATCTGCGCATATCGTTCGCGCACCTGTATGCGAGGCATAGTTACTGTCTACTAGAGTATACGGAATGAAATTCGTGAAGAATTTATGACCCGGAATCGTAATTTCTCCTCATAAATATCCTGCCAGTTGCGCAGATCAGATGCGCTGTAGCGACAACCGTTCATTCATTGGCAGGCAAAATGTAAAATTTTGCATATCAATGTATGCATATCAATTTGTGTCCAATTTGCTTTGCAGCTTCTCGGTGCGTCGTTTTTGAATCTAAGAGTGTATTTGTTGCAACCAAAATGATATATATTGTATACTAGAAAAATTAGTATATATTTGTTACAACCAAAATTGTTTCGCTTTATCCTAAACACAAAGTGCTGCAAATGTTCTCTCACTTTTTTCATAATCCCTTACATAGTTTCACTTTGTTAGCATTTTATTTTATTGCAGCCCATAGTATAGGTAGAAATCATTGTTGTTTTAAACTGTATTAACTCAGGAACAGTTAATTACATTGAAAGTTATAATATGAACCCTTACATTTTAAATCCGGTAACTGCTCAGAGACCATACTTTTTATATTTGCAGTTTTGCAAATGTTCCTCTCTAGTTACCTCAAGCAGCTTTTGTATAATTTTATTATTTTATTTCTGAGTTTTTTTATTAATATGTATTTAATGTATGTTGTTATTACTGGATTTGGAGATTGGCAGTGATCTGGTAGAACTGTAAACACAAATACATAAATCATGTTCCATAAAAGAAGAAGAGGCTAGCAAAGGTCCAGGAGCAAAGTAATAGCTCGAACATCAGTATTATTGTAAAGTTTCTTTGTGCTAACTTAACCAGCTGTTTTATGATTTAGATCTTTACTGTCACTTCTTCTTTATGCTTACACCCCAGAATGAACATTAGTTTGCGTGCATTTAAACTCATGATTTTAGTTTGTAAGACAGAGCGTGCTCTGCCTGCCTAGGCTACGTTACTAAGTTGCTGCTAACTCAGATAAGATTTATAACCTTTAGATTTTTATTACAATTCCTGATATTTGACCATTTAGTCCGGTTGTGTTTGTAAGCCAACTTCACCTTAAATTGATTTATGTGGGCGTCGGCTTCTAGGTTACTTGAATTTAAATTTATATTTGATTCTTCAACCATGGTTCAAATGAATTTAACGTTTAGTGTGCCCGCCCTCAGATCACAAGCTCCGCCGACACCAGTGAATCTCATGGAGGAATTTGGATTCCACATAGTTACGTTGCGCGATTCAGTAAAACTATAAACTACAAATGAGTTTTGTAATGTCCTTTGTTGGACATTTAGATTTGCATTTTTAGCTTTACACAGTTGGGAAGTACAAAAAATCAACACAGCAACCGCCGCACTTCGAGGACAGGCAATGAGCTGGTACAAAGGAATCGGTAAATTTTTGTTTGAGAACCAGGCAGTGAAAATTTCACATTTGAAGTGTTTAAAACCATCCTTGTTGATGCATTCCCCGTGGTGAAAGACATAGCGAAGTTGGGAGCTGATTTGTTTAGTAGATACCAGATGAAGGTCAAAGAAAGAACCGCATTTATATTAAGAAAAATTCAAGGTGTTAACTTGTTGTACGGGAAAAGTCCCGATGCATAGGTCATAAAAATTATCTTGCATGCCCTATTACAGCTAATTCAGGACTTCTTTTGAGTTAAGAAACCTGACCACACTTGAGCAACTATTTGAGATCGTGGCGAAGTCTGAATGTAAAAGGGTTTCAGAAAGTGCGTGTACATCAAGATATGGCCAGAAATCGAACGGGCAGTTTCGCATGCCTATAGCACAACTAAGCCCACAGTAGGACGGCCATAGAAAGTAGAAAGTAGAAAGTAGACCGAAGAAAGTAGAAAGAAATTTTCGCCTGCGGCAGTCGCCAAGAGAAATCACGAAAGAGAAATTAGGGGTAGAAGGCAGTAAGAGTTTAAACTGATAATGTGAACTAAAAGTAAGAAAGCAAATCAATAGCTAGAAAAGAAGCTATAAGTAAGAAAGCTAGAATTCAATTGAATGCGAATTCTTTTGTTCAATAATGTGCCGGTGGACGCCCTATTAAGTACAGGGGCACAAAGCAGTTTCTTGGCAGAAAATGTTTTTTTTAAACATAGATTTTTTAAGCGCATGGAACGGCAGTTGTGGCCATCCAGGGCAAAGTCTGCACATATGCAGGGAACATCACATTACACGTTTAAAAATGAATTAACAGCAGAAAGTGGTTTTCTTCTTTCTGAAAAATTTCAAGGCTCCAGTAATTATGGGAATGGACTTTTTAAAGGCGGCAGAGGTGAAAATTAATTTTCAGAACGCCACGGAACAATTGGACATGAATGAAGTTGAGCAGAAAGAAAAGAATCCTCCTGCCATTGAGCTGAATCACGTGACGACTGAAGAGAAATACAAGCTGGAGCAACTGATAATTCATTTTGTTAAATTATTTGAAGATACCCTTGGTCTCGCGCAAACTGTAAACTGTAGCATAGACACAGGCAATGCCCTACGGCTGTGGCAGAATCAAAGAAGAAGTCATCGAAAAACATATTCAGGAAATGCTAAAGAAGAACGTAATAATTTCTATAAGTAGCCCTGTAGTACTATGCCTAAAAAGAATAATCTCCCTCCAACAGACCATAAATCATGGTATTTTGTAGTGAATTACCAAAAATTAAATAACGTTATTAAATATTCCGTTAATCCACCGCTCGTAATCGAAGAAATAATTAGGACGATTAAATCAACAAATTACTTCGGGATATTTAAAATATGTATAAAAAAAGGATGTGCTCAAAACCTCATTTATTCCTCTCTGAGACTGCTGTTTGGCTTATACGGAGCACCCGCCACGTTTTAGAGGACGACGGACTCTTAAACCTGTCCTTAGAAAGAGTACTTTTATTTACCTAGATTATGTAATCGTAACTAACGAGAAAATCACGAACATATTGGGGATTTGAACGACGTGTTTTGGCTTTTAAACGAAGCAAAATTAAAAATAAATGCATCAAAATACAAATTTGAGGCCGAGGAACTTCGTTACTTAAACTATAAGATATCTCAGAAAAGAATTGAAATCGAGAATTCCAACAAAAATTGTCCACCACCAAATACAGCAAAAATTTTGTCCTCATTTTTGGGCTTATGTCCCTATTATAAGACTTTTATGAATGAATTCGCACAGACTGTAGAACCTCTGTTAAAATTAAAAAGAAAGAAAAACCGGATTTACTTGTCGGGCGAAGCGAACAAAGCGTTCGAAAAACTCGTAGTGTTAATTCAAGGGCCAGTTTTGAAATTTCCTGAAAGCAATGGTAACTTAGAAATTCCCGCAAGATGCATAAGATTACGCTATAGGAACCGTTCTTATAGAAGATGGTCAGCCATTTGCATATTTTAGTGAGATTGCTGGTCCGACTCAGAAGAAGTATACGGCTACAGAAAAGGAAACGTTATCAATTCTTTTTTTTTTTTCAAGTTTCTTTTGAGAAAACCCATATGAAAACTTATTTAGTTCATGCCGCTATCTGTCGTTTGTAATCCAAGAAGAATTTACGGCCAAACCTTATTAGATGGACACTGCAAGAATACAATTTAATAACTAACCATGCTCCAGGAAAAGAAAACACCGTGACCAAATCTCTGTGGAGAACAAAATTAGATGAAGAGGCGAATGAATTTAAGGATGCAATGTTAGCATCAAAATTTTCGATTCATGCGAAATTAACATTTCTGAATTACAATCACAAACACACTCGGAATTTAAAAATATTTATGCTTATTTAAAGGATTCTGACAGTTTCTAACACTAGGCTATAACGACTATTAAAATTAGAGCTCCAATTACGAGATTATTGATAATCTTTTGTTGTATACGAAAACAACAAATAAAAATGAGGAATTAAGACCGGTTATCCCAGTCAGTTTCAAATCTAGTATTTTGCATGAATTGCATGATTCGCCAATTTCAGGCCATATTATCATAAGAAAAATGGAGCTGAGAGTTCGCAAAGCTGTCTTTTTTTCACAGCTACAAAAATTTAATAGTCAGTATGTCAGGTCTTACCATATTTGCCAAATAGTTAACAATTTTAATTCCAGTCTGGCCGGGTATAAACGCTACATTAAAGAATACGAGGTCATTCATAGCTAGAATCATAGGAGCTGACTTATTATGCCCATACCCACGTAGTGAGGTTAATAAAAAGAGATACTTAGTCGTTATCGCGGATCATTGTTCAGAGCGGGTAGAAATTATTTCTCTCATAAGCGCCTCAGCAAAATATTTTTCATAATCTAAACAAATTTATTTTAAAACCTGAGGCCCTTCTAAATTTAATTTGGTGCAATGGAAAGCAAATTCTTACTCATACCTTTGAAGAATTATGTGCAGGACGCTATGTGCATATGCCATTTAACATGATTTCTTATCGGCCGCAGTCGAACGTCGTAGAATAGGTAAACAAAAACATAGTTAAGGTTGTTCTTAGTTATTCTAAAAATTATCATAAGCGCTGGGATAGTTGTGTCAATGAACTTGCGTTTGTCTTGAGGTCGTCTAAACATGATATTACCAGAAAGACGCTATCTTAATTATTTCTTGGCCGAAAGTTAATTGCCTTCCAGGCTAAACTATTTTTTGTTCAAAAGAGAGCTGTGGACTTTAAACTGGTAGACATTGTAACGTTTCCGAGCTTTTATGGAAAAAATAGCAAGACAGGATTGTCTTTTTAAATTTATTTAAAACTCAACAACAAATTCATTCGTGAATAAATGATGAATAGCGTAAATTGTTACATTGCTATATCTTACAGATGGGAAAGAGCGAGTTTCCCACAGCCTTCTCTGACTACATGTCCATTCAACTCCACTGCTTCGTCTCTTCTCACAAAAGAGCAGCGAACAGCCGTGAACAAGTCGGCATCATAAAAGCATTAGGGGATAGAGATCCATTAGCATTCAGGACATCTCCCTTGCCGACCGTTTACACCTGGGCTCTAAAAATGAGTTTCTTTAAGTTAGTCCGAAAGAGGAAGTCTCTAATAATAACCAGCTGGTTGTTTTCCTAATGAGTCATTTGCTGTTACAGTTTGTCACAGCTTCCTTCCCTCCCTGAGCGGGGGGTCTTCTGGACCATAATTACCACCATTAGAGTTTACCATATTGTTAATAAAATAAATTATAGTAAACACACATTTTTACATCAAACAGGTGTAAGTACCATGGATTAAACATGAAATTATATTGAGGACAGTGTACAAATAATATAACATACTTAGTGTACTAATAACTAAATAAATACTAATGACTAATTACATTCAGACAAAACAGAGCTTACTCCTTTTTAGACAAATATTACACAATATGCATTCTTATATAGATTTACAGAAGAATCATACAAGACAGTAAAAAAAAATAAAATCAATATAATATCAAGTTTTTCGGCTTAGAGCATCAGCATTTTTATTGAGTTTCCCCGAACGATGAATAATTGTAAAATTGTATGGCTGAAGAGCAAGAGCCCAACGCATTAAGCTAGGATTAGTACTGGCATTAGTTCGTAACCAAGTTAGAGGATTATGATCAGTCTGCACAATAAAGTCTTGCCCGTCTAAATAATAGTGAAGTTTCTTTATACCAAAAACTATGTTGGCACATTCCTTTTCAGTGGTGCAGAACTTTTTCTCTACCTCGGAGAATTTCTTGCTCAGAAATATAATGGGATGTTCTTCTCCGTTACTAGTGAGCTGTGTTAATACAACTCCCATACCATAATCAGATGCGTCGGTTTGTAGAATAAAGGGAAGAGTAAAATCGGGTGCATATAAAACTGGGTAACTTGTTAATTTCTCTTTTAATTCCGTGAAAGCCCTTTCGCTCTCAGCATTCCACAGAATATCACCCTTTACTGATTTTCCTTTTAAAAGATCCGTCAACGGAGCGGCGATTGCTGAGTACATCGGAATATAACGGCTATAGTAGCCCGCTAATCCCAGAAATGCTCTTATATCCGTTTTAGTCTTGGGTGTTGGGAAATCTCTTATAGCTTTGGTCTTAATTTCCGACGGTTTCCGGTACCCCTGGCCTACAACATGGCCCAAATAAAGGACATGTTTTTGAGCAAAACGACAGTTTGAAGGTTTAATGGTCAATTTCGCTCTACTTATACGTTTCAGCACAATTTCCAGATGCTTGAGATGGCATTCCCAGGTTTTTGAAAAAATAGCCACATCATCCAGGTAGGGAACTGCAAATTCTTCGCATCCCTTTAATACCTCTTGCATCATCTTAGATAAAAAAAATAAGGGGCGTTTTTTAAACCAAAGCTTAACCGTAATGGCCTGTAAGTGCCGAAACTGGTCACAAATGCGGCATATCTTTGAGCATTATGGCTTAAGGGTATCTGCCAATATCCCTTAGCTAAATCTATAACCGTGATATATTTTGCAGAAGCAATTTCTTCTATCCGTTCTTCTATATTGGGTAAGGGATAGAACTGGGTACGTGTGATTTCGTTTAATCGTCGGTAATCCACACAAGGTCGAGGGTCCTTATTTGGAGCTTCTACGAGAATCATAGGAGAAGTGTAGTCTGATTCCCCCACCTCAATAATTTTTAGGTCAAGCATTCGTTGAATTTCTCTTTTTAAAATCTCATTTTGTCGATGTGACATTCGATACGGCTTAGATCGTACCGGCTTATTACTGATAACTTCAATATCATGTTCTACGAGGTCTGTCATTCCCGGCTCGTTAGAAAAACTTTGCGAATATTTATTTAATAACCTCTGCAATTGATCTCTTTGAGTAGGTTCTAATAATTCTTCCAAATTGCTACTTTTAATAACCTCAGAATAATCGTAAACGTTTGGATTTGTATCAATATTAGGAAAATCTATTTCAGTCTCAATCTGGTCAGAACCCTCTTCGCTACAAGACAGGTAATTAATTACCTCAGGTCTTTTATAATATGGCTTTAACATATTGATATGATAAATTTGGGATCTTTCTTTTTTCCCCGGTAAGGATACGATATAATTTGTTTCGGATACTTTATTTTCAACTTTGCCCGGTCCTGTCCATTGAACCGAAAGTTTATTTGCCTTAGAAGTGGCCAAAATTAAAACCAGATCACCTTCTTTAAATTCTCTTTTTATGGCATTTTTATCATACCATTTTTTTCTCCTGAGTTGTTGATCTTGCATTTTCTCAACTGCCAACTCTTGACACTTTTTTAAGCGATTTATGAGTCTAAAAACATACTCGGTTACTGGTTGTTCCTCCTCTGGTGAATCCGTCCAATGTTCGTATAACAACGTTTCTGGAGTACGCAAATTTTTTCCGTGGACAAGTTCCGCAGGTGTGAAACCCGTGCTTTCATGCGTCACAGTTCTTAAAGCAAGAAGAGCCGCCGGTAGCACCTGTTCCCAATCAGAATCAGCCTCCAAACATAAAACTCGTAATATTCTTTTTATAGTACGATGAAATCTCTCCACTGGATTAGACTGAGGGTGGTGTACCGAACTATGACTAACTTTGATACCGAAACGTTCAAAAAATTCTGTGGTCAGATTGCTCATAAATGAAGTTCCTTGATCGCACTGAATCTCTTTAGGGAATCCCATTCTGCTGAAAAGATTTAACAACGCATCCACTATTGTAACCGAAGTTATATCTTCGATTGGAAGAGCCTCTGGATATTTTGATGCTACACATATAGCAGTTAGTATATATTTGTTTCCTTTAGATGTGGTTGGCAAGGGTCCACAAGTATCTATGTTTATTTTTGAAAATACTTCCGATATCACAGGGACTAATTTCAGAGGCGCTTTTTTTCTATCGTTAGATTTCCCCACTCTTTGGCAAGGATCACAAGTTCGAATATAAGTTTCCATATCTTGATAACATTTGGGCCAAAAAAAATATCTAGCTAGATTATCTTTGGATTTAGTTACGCCCAAATGTCCGGACACTTGTTCATGACATAAACTCAATATCTTTTCCCGACAAGTTTCAGGAATGACCAATAATTTCCGTACATTTCCTAAACGATCTTCTTGACACTTATACAGCAGCCCCTTTTCTATCTTGTAAATATTTGTCGAAGAGTTATTTTGAGAGTCTCTTGTCGCTATGTCAAAAAGCGGCTTTAAATCTTCACTCTGTTGCTGTAATTGAAGGAATTTAGTCTTGCTTATTGAAAGTAGAGGAGGTAGGTCATTGAACTCCGAAACGGGCAGGAGCGACTTTCTGTCTTCCTGTTCTTCTTGTTCCGTCCCCTGGGAAGTATAATCGTTCGCGAGGGAGGGAAAACTCGGTAGGGGTACAATATTCGTATGCTCACCCCTTTCTTTTGCTGCTTGAAGGCCTTTCTCTTCGCTATTGATCATTTGTCGGCGTTTCTGAGCCCGCGTCTCCACTGCGTTAACTTGGAAAAAGTATTCCTTATTTTGATTTTTTCCTAATTTTGCAGCCGTCCGATTCCCTAATATATAACGTCCTTGATCAAGCTCATTTCGTATGACTGCGGCCTTTGTTAATATTCGTCCAAATTCTGCTTCTATTTCAACATGTGCTAGGGGAAGACATATAGGTGATTCATCGAACGGTTGTTTTACCCAAACAGTTTCTCCTGTTAACATTGAAGGGGTAATGTATTTTTTACAGATCACATCAATGGATGCTCCAGAATCCCGTAATACAGGAAGATCGAACCCGTTAACCTTAGCCATTGTAGTGTATGGCGCTAAATAATCTTCTTCATTCTCTTGTACCCTGTTAACAACAGCCGTAGATTTAAAGTCTTTCTGAGCTTTCGGACACTGCGGCCTCAAGTGATCGATTGAGCCACAAGTATAGCACTTAAGAGGTTTACGTACTTCAAAATGACGCTCATCTTGATTTCGAAAAGTTTCTGTTTTTTTCGAAACTTTTTCCCCAGCCTGTTTATACCTTGGCGAATCTCTGAAATTAGGCTGATTTTTATTTCTCTTTTGCGACTCCGAACCATGAACTGGAGAGACCTTTTTCCGGTATTCACGTACGTTTTCATAATCTTCTAACAACTCGGCTAATTTATTTGGGGACGTTATCTTGGACCATTCATCAATAAAATGCTGGCGCACTTCGAAATTTACGCGACGCTTCATTTGATCCGTTATCATCAGGTCTTTTAAAAGTTCAAAATCATTAATTTCCAAGCCCGAGATCCATTCTTCAAAATAATTTCTTAATTCAAATGCGAAATCCCTCCAAGTGGTTTGAGCGTTTTTTTGGGTTTGCGAGAATTTGATTCTAAATTTTTCTGGGCTCAGTTTAAACCTTTTAAGAAGTATCCCTTTTATGTAAGCATAGTCATAAGCCTGTTCTTCTGGCTCTCGCATAATCAGCTGAACTATCTCTGTTGGCAAAAGTGTTAATAAAACAGAAACCCATTCTGATTGGTTTAGATTCGCCCTCTTTGCTTGGCGCTCAAACATGACTAGGTACAAACTAACATCATTCTCTTCGGGATCAAATTTTTGGATCATTTTTTGAAGTTCAAAATGGTTTCTTCTAGGCATACTTTCTTCCTTCCCATCAATTAGATCCTTAACTTTAGCGGCCTCCAATTTCATTTTGGTTATCTCGAATTCTCTTTCTTCTCTCCTAATTCTCTCTTGCCTCTCTTCGTCTTCTTTCCTAATTCTTTCTTGCCTCTCTTCGTCTTCTTTCTCGAGTCTCACTGACGTGATATTTTCCAACAGACTTTTAATTAGTTCCTCCTCGTAGGCTTCATTTTCCATAATCAGCTGTCTTAAATCTAATATCCTAAGCTGGGGTCCAACCTTTTCCCCTAACTCTTCAGCCAAGGATTTAAGGTCCTCTTTTCTAGCTTTTGCTAAGAATGCCATGATATACCCCCAACTTATACTCTAAATCTAATGAATCTCTCTCTCTCTCTATATATATATATCTAAATTTGATATACAACTAAAATTTACAATTCTGAGGTTCAAAATTTAACTCTTAATTCTTTTCAGAACAATTTCTGGTATTCTAAACGTACATTCAAGACAATTTACACTATACTGTGAACAGGATGCACTCAGTTGCAATTAGTTAAATTGAGAATTTAAGATAATACAATATGCTTTAGATAATACAATATTCACATTCAGATCATCAAAACTTTCATTGTATATTAAGGTATGCATTCAAAAATAAATTAAAATAAACGTATAAGTACTCATAAATACCAATACAACCACAGTTTGAACGTAAGATATTAGTGATTTCTAAACTTTATGTTAACACTTTCAACTGAAAATTTTCACTTCTCATAATTCTTACACAAAATGATAATTCATATTCTGTACTGAAAATCAAATAAACAACAGTTTAATTTTATGCTACCAAGATTTACTTATCTTCATTTTTAACACAATGAACTGAAAATTTTTGGAATTATAATTCTTACGTACTTATATTTCTTACATGAAATACATTCTTACAAACTTATAATTCTTACATACCATAACAGTTTACATTTACTTCTAATAATTATAACGTTCAAGACGACTTACAATTGATAATTCAGAATACCCTTTAAAAGATAGAATCTTTAGAAATATTACAATTTTACTCTTCAATTATAGAAGCATAATAGTAGCAAAACTCACAACAATTCACTCTATTAATACAACTTCAAATTCTTAAGATATTATTTAATTATAATTTCTGAATTCAAAATTCTAAATTTATTCCTAAATTCTTAAATATATTTTCTTATCTGAAACATAAATATCAATCAACGCATTTGCAAGCTTCAACGAAACCAATATTTGTTAGAAAACATTTACCTGAAGTGACATAAATAACACAATCGAAATACTATATCTAATAACCTCACTGCCTCAATATAAAAAATCCAAGGTACTTACCCGCCTGGACTGTAGAGTTGAAACTCTGATTGAAGCCTGGAACATAAAAGTGTTGAATCTCACAACTCAGTTCTTTTATTGGACGCTGAAGGCTCATGCCCTAAATTACCACACAAACGTATATCACCACACTTCACTTTCCGGACACTGATAGTCCTACAACTTAAAGATGCTGAAAATCTTCGGACAATGGCTGTCCCACTAAACTTAAAAGCGAATTGAATTTCGGATCCTGGTGGTCCTCTCTTTCACCCGGACTGACGTCTGGAATCTTCTTTAGGAAAACACAAAGCTGAATTTCTGAGCCTGACGGTCCTTTCTTTCTCCTGGATTGCCGTCTGGAATCTTCTTTATAAATCACAGAGTTGATTTTCGGAGCCTCACGGTCCTTTCTTTCTCCCGGACTGACGTCTGGAACTTAAAAATACAAAGCTGAAATTCGGAGCCTGACGGTCCTTTCTTCCTCCCGGACTGACGTTCTGAAATCTTCTTTAAAAACACAAGGTTGATTTTTGACGGTCCTCTCTTTCTCCCGGACTGACGTCTGAAATCTTCTTTAGAAAAGCGCGGAGCTGAATTTCGGAGCCTGACGGTCCTTTTTTTCACCCGGACTGACGTCCGTATTCTTTCTTTGTTAAGCACAAGAGTTCTCGTTCGATGACCAAACTAAAACTGCTTCGTGGATTTTCATCATACCTGCTGCCACCAAATTATTATAGCTGTAACGTTTCCGAGCTTTTATGGAAAAATAGCAAGACAGGATTGTCTTTTTAAATTTATTTAAAACTCAACAACAAATTCATTCGTGGTTAAATAAATGATGAATAGCGGAAATTGTTACATTGCTATATCTTACAGAAGGGAAAGAGCGAGTTTCCCACAGCCTTCTCTGACTACATGTCCATTCAACTCCACTGCTTCGTCTCTTCTCACAAAAGAGCAGAGAACAGCCGTGAAATAATCGGCATCATAAAAGCATTAGGGGATAGAGACACATTAGCCTTCAGGACATCTCCCCTGCCGACCGTTTACACCTGGGCTCTAAAAATGAGTTTCTTTAAGTTAGTCCGAAAGAGGAAGTCTCTAATAATAACCAGCTGGTTGTTTTCCTAATGAGTCATTTGCTGTTACAGTTTGTCACAACATACATAACGCATAACGCAAGAGTTGGACCCCCGTCCTGGGTCTGCCCTTCGGGGTGAGCTTGTCCAAGCTCCTGAGACCCCTCATCGGCGACGCACTGGTAGACATACAGAAGTTAGTCTACGAAACGATCCAACATTGATCAGATAAAGCGATATTACGAGCACGCTGATATGCTCATGTTGAAAGATATTTTGCAGGAACCACCTTCAGGTAGAAGCGAACAGCCAACTGAAAGAAACGTAAAAGTTCCATCAAATTCCAAAATAAAAGTTCCTGAAAGGGAAAGACGAGGTGAGCAAATGGTGGTGGAAAAAAGAAAAAAATCAAGGTTCGATCCATGAAAACAAAAGAAGCTGATGGAGAAAAGGGGACCAGGATTAAGGAGTAATAAACCTTCAAGAAAGAACAGGAAAGTTTGTAAGGTTTTAGTTTAAACTAACAAAGTTTTATGTTAATTTCCCTTTCCTGTGAACTCTTATTTCAACTTCCCGTTAGAATGAGCACGCGATTCAGCTTTATGCTAATTTGAAGTGGAGCCAAGTTTTATATTTAAAGGTTAGCAAGGAACTTCTCAGTGTGAGAGGGCTTTTAGTCTCAGATCACTTTGCCTCTGTTCGACGTTCGCCTGACTAGCCAGTATTTAAGTTCTAAGCCTTTGCGCTGTCACTTTAATACTTATTGAAGTAATCTAAGTGCGTTAGTATTAGCCAAATCTTGCTACGTACCATTGATAGTTTAGAATAGATACCAACCTCGCGTTTAAAGCTCTGAGAGCAACGACTACTTAATTTTCTACTCAACGTTATTTTAAATTATTTGATTGTTCAGTTTAGACTCAAGTGCGGTCATTATTTTCTGTTATCCCTTCCAAGTTGGGAAGTGGTTGTAAATAGTGGTTTAATAAAAGGGGATTTTAAACCCTTCTTACGTGCAGTTATTCTACCACTTACCAGAACATAGCTGCATTTAGCTCCCTGTTCGAGATCAGGACTTTGACACTGTTACGACAATGTTCACCGAAAGTATGCACAGAACACTCAGTCCTGATAAGTTCAATAATCTATCAAACGCAGTGAACGACCGACGGAGAATCAACAGCAACTGACAGGTTTGCGAGCAAGATTTCAGTTGCCGAAAAATGATGCCAGCGACGAAAATTCAATGCAACATATACGCGGAAAGCTATCAATGGAGGAGGAAAGTTTACAAGAACCAGAGGACAGTTCCGACGAATCTATCGAGGAGTTTTCAGGATAAACAAGAGGTTCGGACGATGAGTTCAGACAAAAGGAAGGAGCCGGTAACTCCAGGTTTCCTCGAGGGTCAGACGAAGTTTGCAAGTTTCGAGAAGGATTTAAAAACCGGAAACTGCCACAGCACGTAGAAGGCGAACAGATGGCTCTTCAGCTTTCCTCCTTATTCACCAAGTTGCTGCATAGCCCTCTTGGAGCGACTGCCAGGAAAGCAAAAGGTAAGTAAAATTTAATTTCTTCAAGTATTTAGTTTTTAATTTATGTTTGAAGTGCAACAGTGACTATTTATCTTAAATTTTTGGTCCCAAGCGAGCGCATTTAAGTTTTGTTGTATAGCAAGTAGCTTTTAATTTTATTATACATTTATAGCAATTATGTTAAGTTTAATATAAAAACAAGATTTCTAAGATACCGTTTTGAGGAAATTTGGCATATTTGTAGAATAATTTTAAGCAACTTCTGTACATATGATGTAAAAGGCAAACTGAGTATTTTTTTGCAGTGTAAATAATGAACTGTAAAAGTTTCTTCAAGTGTGATTGATAAATAAGTTTTGTAAATTTAAAAGTTTCTGTTAAACTATGTGTTAAACATAGAAGAAATTTCTTCCATGCTTATAGAAGCTGAATTCTTGATGCTTGCTTTGAAAATTTTAAAAGAAAGCTAGTAAGTTAAAATATAGTAAGTTAAAGTGAAAGTTAGCGGTATGCATGTAGTTAAAAGTTAAGTTTTCCAGCCATGTATACTGAACTGGTTTGCTTTGCACATCAGGAATAGTTATGAATTTAAGATGTTCTTGAAGTCTACAGTGTCTAAATTATTTAATATGTAAGATTTATGTTACGTTGCAGTGTTAAAGTACTAATGGAGGTTCACATGCTCGCACCCTCAGTATATTTTGCTGGAAGGCAGGGGGAGACGTAAATTCTGGAAATAATGTACAAAGTAAAAGTTCTTCATGTAAAGCTGAAATGGAAATGAATATGTAATGACTTTGTACTAAAGTATTTTTCCTTCCAGATGACTGGAAGAGGACAGCTGCTTATAGGAAAAAATAAGTGTATTCTTGAATAATTGTCCAGTAGAACCAGTTGGCACCAGTTAGGTTTAGAATTTAAAATGTTATCAAGGTCATTGAAGAACTTCATAGCTATTAATTAAGTTCTGTTGGCGAAAAATGTCAAACTCCTTTATGGTAAATAACCAGTTATGATTTAGACCTTTACTGTCACTTTTTCTTTCCGTTTCCACCCCAGAATGCAAATCAGCAAGCGTGGACTTAAGCTTAGGTTTTTAGTTTGTTAAACAGAGTGTGTTCTGCCTCTCTAAACCACGTAACTAAATTGCTGATAGCTGAGATATGATTTGTAGTCCCCACTCTTGCATCATAATTGCCGATACTTGAATGTTGGAATGAAGTTAAAAAGTTAGGCCTGTTAGGTCTGTGAGCCAATTTTCAGTTAAACTGATTTATGTAGCCTTCGGCTACTAACTTATTTGAATTTAATTTTATATTTAATTGCTCCTTTAAGTCATATCGCCATAAGTGCTAGCTGAGCTGTAAACACCAGTTGTGCCTACTGATCTTCTTAGTTACCTGTATAAAAAGGTCATTTACTCCTTCTTTAGTCTTGAATAAGAAACTGGTAATGTCGCGATTCGCGATATATACCAGTGATCGTCTTGACATTACATTCTCAAGTATCAGTTGTTATTTTAGATTTAGCGAAAATTCTCTTAAGGTCTACCAAGAATTTATACATTAATTGATAATTGCTAAATATACCAAACTTTACAGGATCACGGTGATTTAGTAAAAGAGATAGGTAAGAATTTAGTTCATATTTCGGCAATGAAAACTTAATAAAACCCTGATGAGGTTAAGCTTTTGTGGTTGGCAATTTGTTAGAAGGCTCTTAGGCTTCTTAGGAAGGTCTAAGAATTTTCTGGAGAAGCTTTAACTTAGAAATTTATATCTCGAGTTCCAGGCACAGCTGCCCATTATAATGTACAAGAGCATAGTGTAGTGGGACTGCGTTTACAGCGTCAGTAACAAGGCAAAGAACTCGGTTTTACAAACGTTCCAGAATTTTCTTTAGATTCGCAGAAGCAGTTATTAATGGAGTTCAGCAAAATTGCATCACAGTTTTTAGGATAATTTTGTGAGCTGTAGGAAAGGTGGAAGTCGCACAACCACACAGGACACCTGCAAGTTGCATAATTATATATTCAAAAGATTATTTATCCTTAACTTCACCTCTTCCGCATTTGAATTCCAAGACGACACTCAAGTTAAGCCCAAGTTTATTTAAAAGTTTGCGATTGAGGCACGGGGTTATTATTATAAAACCCTCAAGATTGAAATGTTTGTGACGCACGTACAATCTGAGACAAGGGATCTTTTTAATGTTTACATTCATATTACTTAATTTGCATTAAGTAATATGAATGTAAACATATTATTTAATTTGTATTAAGTGCTCAGCGTCTTCATGGCTTCATTTTGTAGAAGATTTTATGTTAATTACCCCATTTTTTTTGTTTGAATTGCATAGTTCTCACCAGGATGTAAATGAGATAAATTTGTGCAAGGATTTAGTTTCTACAGACAGAGCTTTAGCACCGACGCTGAACGTTGTGATAATTCTTCGACCAGCTCTGAGACGTATGCCATCCGAAAATAGCCTATCTGCTAGACGAGCCACTCCCACGTTTAGTTAGGTTTGGGCCGACGCTTAAAAGGTTCTGCTCTGTGAATCACGAGTATTTAATTTTACATTTGAATTTAATCACATTATATGTTATCTGGAATTTCGTTCAAACCCACGGCGATTTAAGGAGAAGCAGTGCATCAGTTCAATTTTAAGTAAACAGATTGCTTAAACTTTTTTCTGAATTAGTAGTTATTTTCACAGATGGTGCAATAAACCGCCTGACCAGTAAGTTTCAAGAAATTAAGTTAATGAAGAAGTGTAATCTGAACCCCTCCCCTCCCAAAAAAAGAAAGATGCCTGGAGTCATATCCGTAGCCGGATCCATGCCAGGGCATGCAAACGATTTTAGACGGAGCGAAAACAAAACTCCGAAATGATTCAAACCCGTGCGTCCGTAATCGAGTGCATAAGACTGTGGAGCACTATTAATTCCGTTTAATAGCAAATTGTTTGGATGCATAAGTATTTTCGTGGTTTTTCGCATGTATAACGTGAACACGAGCCTTTTTTCCTTAGTAAATTTTCTTCTAAAGACAGATTGTTGAAAGCTGAGGAATAAACAGCCTCCTGTTACATTACAATATTTCACCCTTTTCTACTTCCATTCCTCATTCTTCAACAAGATTTCGATGCACATTTAATATGCACAGCCTACCCAATCGATTTTCGGTTCCCATTATCAGGCACAACTAAGTTTTTACTCTGCGCAAGGTACTAAATGAATGCTCTTTAGAACTCGCAGTACATGGTCGAGACAAAGATATAAGAGCATGCTTCGTTTGCAGGAAAAAAGTCACCACTTCGTTTACCAAGTCTTCTATTGTTAAATTTTTTCCGTTGTCCATTTTTTCTTCATTTTCAGAAATTATACAACAATTTTACCTCGCTATCAAACTTTCTATGTTATAAAAATGAAAGTACTGCGCTTTTTTGTTGATGTATCCACTGACATCTCAGGCACAGCTTCAGGATGCAATAACAATGAAAAAATCATGATAATTCATTCTTGGAAAATCTTTCCCTCGATGATAATATTAATGAATTCAGATAAAAGACACTGAGAGATCTTTTTCAAAATTCGTACCTTGTAGATGCGGGAGGATTTAAGAGATGTTGTTGCACTTTTATAATCCATTATTTTCAAGAGTATATTGAACATGCCAAACATTCAAATATTGTCTTTAGTTGGGAATTTTTTCATTCTCCCATCTTCCCATTTATATACATGACAGTTTATGCTCAGAAACAGCAGAAAAGTAGACAAAATTCCTTAAAATTTAAACATTAAAGTTTCGCAAGCAAAACTGTTTTATAATCGTTGTACATATTCAGGCATAAATTATTAAACAGAATGATCGTTATACAAAATTTCATGTATGAATTATATAAACTGAGTTCAAAAAATAGAATTTAACAGAAAACGTTCATTTGAAAAGAGGTAACTAGGATGTTTTCTTTGGAAAAGGTTAAGATTGCTATGCTATCCTGAGGTGAGAGAAAACATTTCGAATGCAGCCACGAGAAGCCGAACGAGAAGAGAATATCAGTCATTCGGTTGGTCTCGTCGCTTTCTTATGCAAGCGGAAAACGCCCAAATCAAAACATTGTAAGAAGAGATTGGGGTGTACATTCTTTGGCAAATTAAAAGGTGTCGATTTTTCGAACGGCTGGAACGCTTGCAACTTAATGCATTTGTCGAAATTTTTTTTATTATTTGTTGAATAAATAAAAATCAAAAATTAGTAAATGTGATTATTACATACATAGTATATATGTACGTATATTAGAGTGGGCCGAAAAAAAAAACGTTTTTAAAAATTTTTATGTTGCTGTACACCGAACTTGTAGGTATGCAAAATGAAAAACAAACCTTTTGCATACAAAGACATATATTTTTTTCATGCATCTTATTCAGAGTTTTGAAAAACAGCGAAATTTTGTTGTTTTTGATCAGTTTTTATAACTGTTTAACTCGCTGCTATCGAACTGCAATGGACATTTTAGAGCATAAAGAACGTAAAAAAAGTTTAAAACCTGTAGTTTCAAATTATTTATTCTTTTCGCAAAAAGCTCCAAAAGCCAATTTTTGTAAAAATTGCAATATTTCATAATTCCTGATAATTTTACCTTCTTATTTTTTTCTCAATTTTGTTATTCAAAAGAGTGAATCTTTAAGCTATTTTTTGCGAAAATTTTGGCATAATACATCTTTATAGGAAGGTCGTCCTAATCAAGCAGTCTCATGCGTCAGCACCACACACCAGTTTAGATACTTCGGTCATAGGTTTGAAACACCAGCAAGAGAAGCTTTGGAAATATCGTTGCCGCGATGCGCCAGTCTTTAAGATTTTTATTGCCCTCATCCATAAGTCCCTTGATAACGAAGGAGGAAAAACATTGTAACTATCCCGCCAAATTATGTTGACGTACTTTGTCGTTTCGAAGTTGAAGTGTGATGCACTCAAGCTTCGAATAGTTTTTCACTTGAAAATTGACAGATGTATTATAATCAGTTCAAACCTAACTCTCTGATATGTCTTCTTTCATTCACAATCATTGCAAAGTTGAAATTGTTGGGATGAGCAAAGAAAGCACTCCGCTGAATTACTGGGTTGATGACTTGTAGGAAATACTGAGAGCGTATCGAGAACCATTTTTGGAGCGTCTGTGAAATTTTTCTTAGTTCGATTTTGAACCATAAAAGCATGTAACAATTCAAAATAAAATGTACAAAATAAATGTCAACTACCTGATTTCATCAATAGGTTTTTCTAAGCTCACATCTAGTCTGAGAACTCGATTTACTGTCCGCCGCTGTCTTGAGCTTGAAAGCGGACCTTTATCATGAGCGGCTAAATGTCCTCAATTTGTACCTGACTTTATGGCAGCAGAAATATGAAATAAGTATAACTGGTCCTTGCTCAGGATTAGGAATGGGGCATTCAACACGTTCAGAATGAACCTGTGGAAAGTTTTCACAGCCAGGGAGTTTTTTTCCTGATCGGTCCACTAAAGGATTTGGACCCTGTTTTAACACCACCCAAATAATAAAATAGGCAACGGAACTGCAGCTAACAGGTAACGAAAGACGGGGCACTAGTACTTGACGGCACATTTGACAGTTATACAGGTGTAGCCCCACGCTTCTCTCTATGCTAGAATCAGCTTGGCAATGACTGCAAAGGAGTAATAGTGGGAGTCATGTAAAAAGAAAAAACTGCATTTTGCCAGAGATATACTGGGCGATTATTGCGCATAGGGAGAAATTAAGCCGCATCACACTGATCCAGCCCATATGCTGCCAAGATATTCAGGATAATGTTTATTTCTGTAAGGCCCATATCACACACGCATTTGTTTCACATGAACAACTATTTCGGATAATTTTTCTGCCTGGTTTATTAGTGAAAGAAAGACGTACGAATTTTTCTTTCCTTTCGAAAAAAATCGCAAGTTGCTCATTTTCAACCAATCAGCTATCAGCTTCGAATGCTATTAGCTTGTTTGTAATGGAGAAGCAGTTTCCCCTGTGTTAACTCCAAAGTGATCTGTGATGATTGGTTGTTGTGACAAAGCAGAAACATTGTTCCAAACAGTTGTTCTTCCGAAACAAACGGATGTGTGATCGCAGCCTAATGAATGCCTTTTGTTTGATGATACTGCGTTGATGTGGTATTCTATCATCCGTACTGTCCGGAAATTGGAGGTAGTGCTGAATATCAGTGGGCAGTTCGTCAGGTAATCTTCTAGAATTCCGTGCTGGCGCACATACAGTGGATGCCTAGGCATCGCTTATGAAAGTAGACAGGAAATGGTCATAACCTGTAATACAGCATATTAGCTGAGCACTGGAAGTACATTTTTATGTGTAACTCGGAAAAACTAACTTGCTACCTTGGGCTCGACGGTCTTGTGAGCCATTCGCTCTGCCATATTTAGCCAAATTATTCACGGCTCTTTTGAGGCAAGCGGTATGGTAAGGACAGTTGTTGCGAATTCGTTCCGGTGTTGCAAGCTGCCCACTTTGCCAATGAATCTGTTAGCTAATTTCCTTCAGTTCCGACGTGTGCCTTTATCCGGTGGAGAAGGAAATTAAGGTGTCTGAAGCTCTGTAAGTCCCACTGAATATTACATATGATGTAAGAATTGTGAATAGGGTTTAGGATGGCATATAGCTCTGAGAAGCTGCGGTTGTGGAAACTAGTGCAGTCACGTCCATTGCTTGCTTCATGAGTTATTTGACACTGCTAGTGAGTGCGCTTCTACCTGGAAGAATCTATTCTTGGTTGACAGTTGCACATTCTGTATGTGGAATTCTTGTTCATTAGTGTGCGGCACAAAAGAGCACAGCCAGTTTCATTATCTTGGCCTGAAATGCCGATGTAGTACGGAAACGTTTTATTGGATGTCGTAGACTAGTGGTCGGCAAACTCATTAGTCAACAGAGTCACTTATTAACAGTTCAACGATTGAAATCTCTTTTGACAGCCCCATTTTTAAACTTAAATTATATACGTAGGCATATTTTTATTCACTTAATTGGATCGTAAAAATTGTGTTTCCTTTCCATTGTAGTTTTTGATTAAGCTGATTTGCGGATATGTTTTTCGTTGTTTTCGTGATTCTGTAAAATTTGGTGGCCTTTGTGTTGTATTTTCAAGATTTTCTTGCTTTTACGTGCGTGCGCCCACATATGCTATTTTGGGGAAGAGCCATACTCAAGGAGCTAAAGAGCCACGGTTTGCCGACCACTGTCGTAAACTGTTGCTGTAGATACAAACGCTTCTGACAACTGGGCAAATATGCAGCTTGTTGCTCAATACTTCATATGCATGAACCAT
>KK121620.1:305294-385523 GCA_000611955.2 Stegodyphus mimosarum | reverse complement strand
CCTCCCAAAATTCTACTTTGAGTTTTACGATTCCTAATTTATTATTTATTTGAAACTCTCAAAGTCGTTGCCAGAGAGTTAGGATCTTCTGTTTGATGGCGATGCTGATGTCTCTCAAAGAGACAAGTTGATTAGACAGTTCAGCACCTGACCTTTGTTCTGATGTCTGCCAGCTCCTTTCCTTTTACTCCCACATGTTCAGGAACCCAACAGATATGATATATATGCCATATTGTCAACAGTATGTGATGATCGCGATTCTTTAATTTTAGATTTAGCCTTAGGGCTTCAACAAGAATTGGATTCTGCGTATCAGAAAGATATGTAATGCTTTCAGTGCACTAAACAAGTCACTATAAATAATAAATATTTTTCTAGATTTTTGAGATATGAAGGAAAGGGCATAATATATGGCTATTAATTCAGCGGTCAGAACTGAGCAATAATCGTGAAAACGTCAGACCTGCGAGTGGTCACCAGTTACAAAGAAAGGCTGCTCTAACATGGCCAGTTGCCGTTATTAACCGTTTGGGTATAGAGGGGCGTAACTGCGATATTCATGTCTGTGTTATAAAAAACGTCGTTTTTGTGTGATACAGTTAGTGTTTCTTTTCTTGTGTTGCTGGAAAACATGAAGAAGTTGGATTTGCACATTCTCCCAAGGTGAGATTTCAAACTATTGTACTGCTTTGGTTGACACATCAACCACATGAAATTCCTGGAACATGGAGTGACCAGTGACCCTGAGAAAGAAAGAAGGCACACAAGAAGGTCTAACTTCAAGCAAAAGATCATACATGCCGTCAGTAAGGATATTGTGGATGAGTCAATATATTGAAATGATGGTGAAGAGACAACTCCTCACATCTCAACTGAATTGGCTCAACTGGTTCACATTAGTCAACAAACAGAATCTGGACAGGAGACGTTCTGAAGGCTCCATAACTAATTTGAGATCCATTAACGACTGAACCGTAATCTAATATAGATCGCATAAGCGCTCTATATATCTGAAGCAAAGAATAGCGCTCAGCGCCCCAGGAAATGTTTGAAAAATCTTTCATAATATTTAATATTTTAAAACACTTCTTTCTCAGATATGAAACATGAGGAAGGAAGGTCAGCTTTCGAACAAACATTGTAGAGACGTTAAGTTATTTCGGAAGCAGGAGGGATGAAAAATGAGCAACGCTTTCGCCGGGAATCGAACCACGGACCTCTCGGTTACGCGTCGAGCGTGCTGACCACTACACCACGAAGGCATGCGAAGAAGGCTGGATAATTACCTTATATACTCCCCCTTTTAAAGAGCGACTGTGGTTTTGGGGACGCAGTCGCCAAAACCCGGTGGTGGAGAATTTTCATCCACCACGTTTTTAATTCGGGTGCCACTTGTAGAGACATTAACTTATTTCGGAAGCAGGAGGGATGAAAAATGAGCAACGCCTTCGCGGGAATCGAACCACAGACCTCTCGGTTACTCGTCGAGCATGCTGACCGCTACACCATGAAGGCATGCGAAGAAGGAGGGAGAATTACGTTATAACATCACTCCTAAAAATTTCACTTGTGATTCAACTGGAATCAATTATCCATCAAGAAGTAATTCAGGTTCAGGATGGAGACCTCGCTTTCAGCAAAAGTGCGCACACACTGTCTTCTGTTTCAAAAACACAAATCCTTCTTTGTTTGACCATTTTTCGACCCTGATAAGAGCGATCTGCAGTTGTCTCCCCACAAATCTCATATCTGCACCTTGACAACTAATGTGAAGCTCATCAACGTACATTGATACTGACACAGTAACAACAACTTTTAAAACTGAATTTATTTTTAAACTGAACAAAGTAACACTTAAAAATGAGCTTCGAGGCACACCGTTTCCTTCTTTAAAGTGATCTGACAGAAGAGAACTAACCCTCACTTGAAAATTTTCAGCCCTCAAAAAATTTTGAATGAAAATTGGTAGGTTGCCTCGCAAACCATTAGCATGATAATCGGGCAAAATACCGTAACCCCATGTCCTATCATAAGCCTTTTCAATGTAAAAGAAAATGGATACTAGATGGTTTCTCTTGACAAACGCTTTAAGGATGGAGGTTCCTAAAAGAAGCATATCGTTGTTCTACCTTTACGGAAACCGCTTTCGTCAAATGAAATAATATCGTTTTTCTCCAAGTAATAGACTAAACGGCGGTCTACCATTTTTTCCAGTAACCTGCGCATGCAAGTTGTAGGTGCGATGGGTCAATAATTAGAAGGATTCCTTGCGGCTTTGTCTGGCTTAGCCATGGGAATGACTACAGCTTTCTTCCATGAGCTAGGAAAGATATGCCTCTTCCATAGTCGATTATAAAGAGTGAGAAGAGCATTCAATGAATTGCAGGAGAGATGCTTCAGCATTTCATATCTGACACAATCTGGACTGGGAGTAATCCTTGTGACTCCACTATCGATCCTTTCAATTCAAGTAAAGTAAAATTGCTATTATAAGGCTCCGAGTTGGAAGTGATACTTGGCAGAAATAAATACAGTTCGGTAATCGTTGCTGCTTGAAACAATAGCAAAGGTATTATGTATGGTATTCGCTATTTCTTCTGCAGTGCTAATCACATGGCAATCTTTTTACAGAGTGGAAAAAGAGTGTTCTTTGTACATTCGACATGCTTTTCTAATCCTTTCCCACGCTCGTTTACTAAATATAGAGGATTAAATTCCAGACATGTAAGTTGCCCATGAGTCCTTTTGGCTTTTGCGCCTAACTTTTCTTGCATAGGGTTTCGCATTTTTGAAGGATAAACGTTTGGCAAAATTGGGTACCTACGAAAGACACTACTACGAAAGACCACAAGCTTTTCTTTGTGTTCTGATAGTTTACTAGTACGGTTCCACCATGGTTTTCCAAAATTTTTTAACTTTCTTGAGGTGGTAAATATACAGGTAGTAGCTGCCTAAATAATAATATCAGTAAACGCTTTCACCGCATCATCAACAGGCACATCTTTTACTATTTGTTCAGGGATCTCTGTCAGACATGGGAAGAGACCCCAGTCTGCCCTATCTATTATAAATCGAGGGGATCTCGACATGGGATTTACCTCTTTTTGGACGAGAGATATTTAAATGGGGAAACGAGCGCTATTATGAAGTTCATTTCCTACACTAAATGTGCAAAAGGACAAAAGTGACTGTCAACAACAGATAGCAAGAACGAGTGCGGGAAATGTCCTTGTAGGCTCGTGGAAGTAGGTATCCTGTCAATTTTTGAGGAGACAAAAGCAATCTTTTGTTTACCGATCATTGCTTCGATTATTTGTTTACTTTGTCTTCACCGAAGATTTGTTTCTTTACTTCTCTACAGCGGACCATAAACATTAATGTCCCTCATTACGGTAAAAGGTTCAAACAACTTCCAATCCAAATCTAAACTATCCTAATTGCATTGCGCATTGTTTTAGAAACCAGTGCACCATTACTATAGGCTAGTTTATTTTATAGTCGTATGCAGTTTCATATTAAGTTCATATTACTGTAGTATTGTCATTGCCATATATTTATTGATAATTTTTGTTGAATCTTGCAAGTTGTCTAACATTCAGAATTATTACTGCCGAATTTTATTGATAGTTTTGTTTGACTTCATATAAGCTGTATGAGTAGAAATAAATTGGTTTTAATCGATACACTTTTGTCTTATAGTTTCATTAAAGATGAGATGGAAAAATAAATTCTATCCAGAAAAGTAAATTCTTTTTGCCTGAAATAACAAAGTACTAAATACCTATTATTAATATTTACATTATTTTAGAAATGACCATTATGAAAGTTTCTGTCCTTTCCCTTTTTTGGTTTTGAAGTGATTTATACTAAAGTAAATCATGATAATTTGCATTTTAATAACACTTCGATTTTTGCTAATAATTTTCTTTATATTCAGAAGTGTAATTAACATAGTGTCATTCAATAATATAGTGTATTTTCACTCATATTTCATATTTTAAACCGTGAATTATAAGTAAATGTATTTCTCATTTGGGTTTTCTTTGTATGTTCTTTGCGTTTCTTAAAAAATATGCAACATTATGGTTACTTTTTAACCTAATTTAAAAATTTCATTGCCTTAACATCTCCCAAAATCGTTATTCCGTATGTTATTTTAACTCAGGTATGGTAATATCAAAATTCCTTATTAAAGGTAATCCAAACGTGAAACAGGAACATAAACAATTAAAATTTAGAAGTGCATTTATTACACAACTGTAAGAAAGAAAAAATAGTTGACAGCAGCACAAGCACTATCAACTACCTATCTGTAGAGTGCAACAAGTCACGTAAGGCAGAGTTTTTGTAAGGTCAAATCCATGTTTCAATTAAGGGAAATGCAGAAGCAGTCTTCTTCTTTTACTCAGTTAACGATTCCATGTATACTACCATAAGAAATCTCCGTTAATTCAGGCAGTGCTATGCATCAATATTCATAGAAAACTGTTATTGCTATGTTATTATAATCTTGTGCACAGTAATGGCTGGAGTAGCGAAACCATCCTGTTTTGTAAACAAAACTCAAATCTTCATCTTTTCACACCGCTCCGCCAGTGTTAATATTACTGAAATACTGATTATGGCAAAACATCTTCCTCTACTCCTGTTACAACATATAATATACTTCTGTGGCAGATTTCTGCAGATGAACTTGTAGAGACATTAGGATTTTTATGAAAGCACCTTGAAAAATGAGCAATGCCCTAGCCGGGACTCGAACCACAGACCTCTCGAATACGCACCGAGTGTGCTGATCACTACACCAGGAAGGTATGCTATGAAGGCGGGAGAAATACCTTATAAACTCAAAATTTTAACATTGCACATTGCTTATCAAGAGTAAATCTGCATGTGACTGCCAATTACTTATATGATGCCAGCAAAATGTTAGTTACATTTTTATTTTTTATTGGCCAATCTCATGGGATACAAAAATGTTTTGTTTTGCCCTTGCAAAACAACTTTGTGTTACAAAATAAATTCCTTCTCATTATTTTTTAACTTGCATTCGCATTACATTTAAAATAGTTTTATGATTAGGCAAGATGTGATTATTATAAATTTGTTTCTCTATCTTATTTATCCTAGCAATTTTAGATGTTGATTCGCTGCCCAGGTTGCTTACCAGTGGCTGATTGATAAAACTGCTGACATTTTCAACTCACGATTTGAGTTCAGTTCCTGACATAAGGGTATCAGTAAAAACTTTAAAAAGGTATCTCCCATGTTTAGTATTTTACTATAACCGAATAACCAAATAATTATTACTTTGTTTATATATAATAAATGTTAAAATGATTTTGAATGTTTCCTGTAATTTGCATTCTTCTTGTATTCAGTTTAATGTGTTTAATAGTCATTTGTTTAAATATGAATTATAAGGACATATAATAATTGCGAGTATTTTTTTATTTTAGGTGCTGTGAAAGTCTGGCAAAAATGCGATTTATTACTCAAGCGTTCTTACATACGCCATCTCTTACATGCTTAAAAGTAAGTTATTTTACAGGAATTTAAAGAAAATGTGATAAATTGAATTAATAAAAACTATTCTGACTTTTGCAAAGCTGTTTTTCTTCTGCATTTAATCATAATATAGTGCCTTAAATTTCTAAATACGTTTGGTTTTCGTGCAACGGAGGATTTAGCATTATTATAAGTTTGTTTTTTCTTAATAACAGATTTAGTTCAACTACTTTTTGTAAAGTATCTCTGCAGTTGAAATCGCAAAGGCAAATGGTTAAATATTTTCTCTATTCCATATTAAGTAATTTTATCTAGTAAATTAATAATACTCACACACTAAATGTAACAGAATACTTAAATTTTTCTTGAAAATACTTTCTTCAGTGTCATTTTTAGACATTTTAAAAAATTGATATACATTGAAAATTCTCATATTGAACCATATGAGAAACTGAAAAACGTTATATTTGAAATATTTTATCTATGAAGTGTAAATATTTTCATGATTTGTTAACTATAAATTACTATGTTCTTTAGATATAGTCATAGATTAAGGTAGCAGTGCTTTTCTCACTATGGTATAAATCCACAAATTTTGATTTCTCTTTTAAGACCAAATGAAAAACGAATTAAACATTGTCGTAGGCATTGCGAGTTCAATACAGCTCATTTCAAAACAAAATGAATTAATAAATTTTTGAAAAATTGTACACAGCATAGATTAAGCAGAAAGAACACACTGAGTATACTTAGAAGTGTTAAAAATTGGTAAAGTTGATTTCAGAATGAAACGCCTGAATGGCATTATGGTAAACATAGGTGAACATCCAGTAGATCTTCATTTTTTTTTTCTGTATTGTGTAAAATAAGTACTAAATTTTATGGCATTGATATTGATGATTATCATATAAATAGCAATTACTGTTTTATTTTGCTTTGAAATGAATGGCTAGTTATAAAATACTGGATGAGATTGTAGAGACATTAGGATTTTTTTTTTGAAGCTGGAGACGTGAAAAGTGAACAGAGCCCTCTTCGGGACTCGAACCTCGGACCTCTTGAATACGCGTCGAGTGTGCTGACCATTACACCACGAAGGCATGCTAATAAGGGGGCAGAAATGCCTTATGTGCTCTCCCTTTTATGGGGCGACTGGGGATTAGGGACCCCAATCACCAAATCCAGGTGGTAGAGAATCATCACCCACCATCTTTCTTAGGTCGGGCCCCCACTGTAGAAACAATAGGTGTCTTAAAGTTGGACACATGAAAAATTAGCAATGCCCTCGCCGGGACTCGAACCACTGACCTCTCGAATACGCGTCGAGTATGCTGACCGCTACACCATGAAGGCATGCTAAGAAGGTGAGGGAAATACTTTGTGTACTCCCTCTTTTAAAGGGCGACTGGGGATTAGGGAACCCGATCGCCAAATGTTGGAGGTGAGGAATCATCATTCACCGCCTTTTTAATTCAAGCTCCACTTTAGAGACATTAGGTTATTTCGAATCAGGAGAGATGAAAAATGAGCAATGCCCTGTCGGGACTCGAACCACGGACCTCTTGAACACGCGCCGAGCATGCTGACCATTAAACCGCGAAGGCATGCTAAGAATGCGGGAGAAGTGCCTTATAAGATAACATTTAACAGGGGGTAGACTTTACAAATTCATAAAGTTTAATTAGGTGCTGATTTGAATTGGCAAATTTAATTTTATTGAATTTTCGATAAACTAGTAACAATGAACCAGTTCAAATTATTTTTAAGCTTTTATTTTAAATCCAAAAGGACTATTAGTCTCGAAATGCGACTTCATATCGTCCATAGTTAACTCATTTCAGTTTTCATTCAATTCTTATGCCGTTTAATAAAATGTAAGATATTTATCTTTCAAATCTAACCTGTTACTGTTTAACTAGCTAAGCTATTTTAAAGGAAAAAGCACAGGTCTTAAGACTATATGTATGTATATATATATATATGTATATATACTTTATTATTTTACTTTTTAATCTGATTGATTTACAATGCATTTAATTCACGATATATCTAATTAAAACATTAAGTATTTTTATATAATTACATGATATATTGCTTCACTTTTCAAACATGCGGAAGATATATGATATTCCGGTGTCAGTATCCTATTGCCCTGGGCCATCTGTATTGACAATCTCCACCGAAAAGCCATCTGAAACTTTGAGCCATTTTGCGTGACTTAAAATCTGAGCCCTTTCCGATTTTTTTTTTTTTTTTTAGAATTTTAAAGCAACTTCTAGAGTTACCTTTCATGAAGCAGGGCATTATTAACAGTGTCAACAATGTAATTTTTACAACTACATTTTCAATATACAAATAAGCCTGCAGAATTTTAATGTAAAAACGTACTTATTCATATTTATTTATTTTGCAGCTAGGAATTGATTTAGTTTTAAAAATAAAATTCCCTTTTAACAATTTTCCAACAGTCTCACTAAAAGACTAAAATTCTTTACATGTTTTGAAGAAAGATGATTCATTAAATATGTAAAAGATTTTAGTTTTTGAATACAATTTAACTGAAATCAGAAACTAATTCTTTAAGATAATTTAATTATGAATATATTGAGGAATTTAATTTCGGACATTTGGATGTTTAAAAATAATCGAAAGATTTCTAGTATTTAAAAAAATAAAGCAAAATTTGTCTTGTAATATTTTGTACTGATAATTCATTCTAAGTCTTTTGCTCACTTTTGGAGATATTTACAAATTTTTAGATGAATTGAAATTCATTTTGAAAAAATAAGTCGTTTAAATCTTATCAGCATTTTTTATTTTTCCACAGTAGCTAATAGGAGAAGGATCTGAGACTATCTGCGGAAAATAAGTAAGTTTTTAGATTATCACAACACTTTCACACACTTTCACTAGAATTTTAGGAAGATTCTCGGAGATATACTAGGATGTGATATTAAGCAGTCGAGAGTTTGTGTTTAGGGGGTGAAAGGCATATTCTGTGATATAGCTGTCGATGGGACCTAGACAGGATGTCCTAAGAATGTACTAGTATCTAACATTAAGCACTCGAGAGGATGAATTTAGAGAAACTGGGATATTACAGAATGCCCTAAGGATGCAGTAAGTAGGACTTTAAGTCGTTTTAACATCCCGTACTCTGTCGATGGACCTAGATAGGATGTTCCCAGTATATAATGGGATGTGTTTAGGGTGTTAATAGGATATTCTGGAATGTCCTGAGGTTGCAGGTCCTGAGGTCCTGAGGTTGACGCAAGTAGGATTTCAGATCCTGATAACGATCCATACGCTGTCGAAGGGACTTAGTTAGGATGTGATAGGGATATACTGGGATGTTACACTAAACATTCAAGAGGATGTGTTTAGGGGGTTTTGGGGATATTTCGGGATATTCTGAGGATGTGCGTGTATCCCACGAGTAACATCCTCAGGATATCACGAGGATGTTTTTGTGCTATATGGGAACACTGCATCCAAAGGTAAAGGTTTTATTCCTTCCTCCAAACACCACTTCTTCAATCCATTAATGGATCAAGGAATCATAAAACCTTCAAAATTATGCCAGGCATGTTTATATCTCTGAAGATGAAGCTCTAGACAAAGGAAAGCTGGATACACTAAAGGCATTCTGGAAGCAGTTCAACATAAGACACTGTATAGAAATGATGAAACTCGCATGGGAAAAAATGAATTCGTCAACATGAATACTTGCTGGCGTCATCTACGGCTAGAAGTTTGAACAATTTTAAAGGATTTTCATCGATTGAAAATAAGGGCAAGGAAATTGTTCTAATCGCAAAAGCAATAGACAGCGAAGAATTTTCTGACAATTAGTAATTAGTTTTCTGACAAGTAGAAATTAAAGAATTTGTGGAGAATGACGATCGTGAAGGGACGAATGAAGAAATGGATGATCTTATAACACCAGCAGACGATGAAAGCAGTGATAGTAAAGAAGGGAAAAAGACTTTAGCGCGCAGAAAATTAAACAAGCTTTTAAAAAAACACAGGAATTGTCTGATTTTCTAATGGGGATTTATCTAAATGAAGAAAGAAAAAGATGCTTTATGAAAGGTTCCGAAAACCTTTGCACTCCTTACCGCAAAACGTTTAATAAGTTGCATCACACGTTGTCCCAAGCTAAAATCGTCAGCTGTTTAAAAGAATAATTGTATCATATACCTACTTTTTAACACTAATAAAAAACTTTCCAATTAACATTTGTCTCATTTTGTCCAGTTAGGTTTGTATAAATTATAAGTGTTTTTTAATCTGAATAGAAAGTGAAGATTGCGGAACGCGATTTTGCCTTACACACAATGAGTGAATGACATAACCCCCCGCGTTCGGCAAGGGTTCGCCCTGTCCTATGCAGAACATAGAATTTGAAAGAATTACTTTAAAAATATGTTCAATTATTGAAAAGTAACCATATTTTATGTAATCATATGCAAATTTAATATATTCAACAAATTTTCAATAAATTCAGGACATTTCTAAGGAAAAATAGTAAAAGACAATTAGTATTCAAATTACCTGTAATGTTATACTTCCGAATCTGTTGTTAGTATCTGTAAATTGTTTCATGTCACTTTTTATACGGCAATAAATATGATATTGCGGTGTTGCACATCAGTTTTCGCGTAGAGACTGTTGGATGACATCAGATGACAGATATATATATATATATATATATATATATATGTATATATAGAGATAGATAGATAGATATAGATATAGATATAGATAGATAGAATATAATCAAATATATACATATCTCTTTGATTATATATTTGATTTTGCTGTGACTTATGCTGGGAAGTTTGTTTCTCAGATGTGTGGATGTTGGCTCAGTTGTACCCAAAGCAATAAGAGAGCTCTTTATGAACTCTTGATTAATCTGTTTCTGAAAGAGTTATATTTTCTCAGCCTTTGCAAAAGTACTGCTGGTTACGCAACACTTTTCCTATGTTAGTTTAATTTTTTGAAAAGCTTTCGTATGTTATGAATTTTCCTGCTTCCGTTGTCCACTTCGCAAAAGAGATAGCAAGACGTTGAATTGTTCAGCTTAAAGTAAAGGAAAATAACAATTATTTTTATGTTTTACATGTAGTTTCTTTAAATTTTTTATGCTGGATCATGCCGCAGCAGGATTTCCCAAATTTTCTTGGTTTCCTTTCAGATTACTAGCGTTAGCTACTGGCGCTGAGGATTTTATTTCGGTTATTTAAGAATTATAGATGGGGCTGTGGCTGCAGTTAACTGAAGATTGATAGTAAATGAAAATTAGAACCGAAATGTGAAAGTGTTTAAAAAAGCATAAATTCTCGTTAATTATATTTCAATATACATACTTACACGTAAATTTAAACTTCATTGTATTTAAGGATATACTATTTAAACTTTAATATGTCAGAAAATGATATTGCTAATGTGTTGTTGATAGAAAATAACTGAGTGTATAAATACGTAAATACATAAATACATATAAACACGTAATATAAATAGGATATATAAATATGTAGAAAGAGGAAAAAACTTTACTTATTCCACATCAAATTTTTTTGACCAATATAATTCATTTAAATAAAAACAGGCGTATTTTTTCTCCTTAAATCTATATATGAATTTTAGATTGTCACTATTCATCGGTTTCTAATTATTAGACCACTGTGATAGTTCTAAATGAATTTTTGCAACATTAAATGGCCAAATTTAGATAAACACCGAAAGGAAGCAATTTTTTACTAATAAATAAAGCTTAGAATGATTTACGAGGGAAAAAATGTTGATCATTTGAGAGGCTAGTAATGGAACTGAAAGTAAACTGAAGAAACTCCACTTACAATGTAAAAAGAATCCCGAAGGAAAAAGCAAGTAGAACAAAGCTAACAAAAAAAAAATCGAGATTAAGGAAATCCACAGTGAACAGCTTGAACATAGGAAAATCAAGAATGTGCAAACGCACCGCCCGAAATCCTAGCGCAGTAATGAAAGACGTGTGAGCACAATAATGAAATAAAGATCATTGAAAGAAGCGGATATTTAAGCATTTCATGAGCATTTAAAAAAATCTCTCCTTTCCGTTGAAACGTTGCGTTATTAAGTTTCCCTTGAAACGTTACATTATTAAGATCCTATGTTTAATTTCAAGTCTCATTATCCTAAATCAGTGTTTCTCATATGCTGGAGGTCACAGCCCTCTCTTTGTATTTTTTTGTACCACTCTCTGCCCTTTTTGTGCATATATATACATGGATACAATTTCCGTAAGACTGAACAATCATATTTAATTAATATGATATTTCAAAACATTTTATCAAAGCATAAATTAAATAATTAGTGCAATATTCATATATCTTTGCTATTAGAATTATATATGCCTACAATGATATAAATTAGTAATTGTAATGATGCATTACACTGATATTACAATAATAATAATAATAATGTTTTAATATCTATTCAATGGGATAAATGAGCTTGTAGGAAAGTTAATAAATTTTATCAGGATTAATTTTATTACAGCAGTCGTTAAATCATTACATTCAAATGCTTGTAAGCAATTTTTTTTACAAACGTAATACACCAAAATTTCTTTCTGCTAAATGTGATAATGGGCTTTATAGAAAATGTTTAAATTTCTCGGATGATTTTTATCTAATTTTATTATAAAGTTATTCTCAGCATTTTCACCTTCCTTTGCTGCCTAACTTAAGTATGATGATTTGTTTCATGGTAGCGGTATAGTCCTCTTTGAAGAACAGCTTCAGGGGATAATTTTTCCTCTAAAACGTAAACCTTTTATTAATTTGGCCGTGAATTTTAAAGAGTAAAATTTAGAACAATTGCCGTAAACAAGGAAATTTCTTTTTCAGGCCTATATTATAATGCCGAAAATCAAACAAGCAGTTTTCCCTTCTAAGGTTTTCTTTGATTATTGTAATTCATTATACATTCTTAGACACACACACACAAAAGAAAAAAAAAAATTAAAAAAAAAAAAAAAAAAAAAGAAAAAAAAAAAAAACTACGCTCCAAGAAGGAGCTATCCGAATGGGACGAAAATCGGTAGAAGTGATGCACATCTACAGAAAAATAATGATTACAGTTTCAGAAAAATTGCATGATTTATTGAAGTGATAGAGCTTCACAAAGTGAAAAAGTCAGTAACGCGTCTGTCCACCTCTGGCCCTTATGCAAGCAGTTATTCGGCTTGGCATCGATTGATAGAGGTTGCAGATGTCCTCCTGAGGGATATCGTGCCAAATTCTGTCAAACTGGCACGTTAGATCGTCAACATCCCGAGCTGGTTGGAGGGCCCTGTCCATAATGCTCCAAACGTGCTCAACAGGAGAGAGATCCGGCGACCTTGCTGGCCGAGGTAATGTTCGGCAAGCAGTACAAACATGTGGAATGTGGGGGCGGGCATTATCTTGCTGAAATGTAAGCCCAGGGTGGGGTGACATGAAGGGCAACACAACGGGCCTTAGAACTTCGTCGATGCACCGCTGTGCTGTAAGGTTGCGACGGATGACAACCAAAGGGGTTTTACTATGAAATGAAATGGCACCCCAGACCACTACTCCTGGTTGTCGGCCTGTCTGCCGGAAGACAGTCAAGTTGGTATCACACCGCTGTCCGGGGCGTTTCAAGATTCGCCTTCGCTGGTCATCGGAGCTCAGTTCAAAGCGGGACTCGTCTATTCTACTCCAGTGACATTCCAGTGCGAATGAGCCCGACACCAGTGCAAACGGGCTTGGCGTTGTACAGAGGTCAATGGTAGTCGGCTGAAGGGGCGTCGTGACCTCAATCCCCTTTCTGTGAGCCGTCTGCGAATGGTCTTTGCGGTCACTGAAGCACCATTTGCACGTACAATCGATGATAATGATGCATCTGGGGCTGTGAGTGCCGCTCTGACGATTGCTCGGTCTTCAGGTTCTGTCGTTTCTCTAGGCCTACCGCTTCCTTTTTGACGCTGTATGTGACCATGATTCACCTATTCCTGCCAACATCGTCTAATAGTGGCATCGCTCCTGCTCAAATGTCGAGTTATTAGCCGGTAAGACCAACCGGCTTCTTTGAGCCCAACTACACGACCTCTCTCAAATTCTGACGTTTACACATATCGTTCGCGCACCTGTATGCGAGGCATAATTACTGTCTACCAGAGTACACTGAATATAATTCGTGAAGAATTTATGAGCTGGAATCGTAATTTCTCCTCTTAAATATCCTGCCAGTTGCGCAGATCAGATGCGCTGTAGCGAAAACCGTTCATTCATTGGCAGCCAAAATGTAAAATTCTGCATTTTTCCGTCGAAACCTGTATGCATACCAATTTGTGTCTAATTTGCTTTATATCTTTTCGGTGGGTCGTGGTGCGTCGTTTTTTTTTTTGTCTAAGAGTGTATAGTTCATTATTATTGTTACACTTCTGCTCATTTTATTATTTTCCTAATACCATTTATTAGAATTAATTTTAACATTTTAGCTCAGCCTCTGTTTTAAAGATTTAAACAAATTGGTAACTACGTCAAATTTATTTCAATTTTTTCTTTTATTTTTCTTTTAAATTTAAGCTACAGCAAAATGAGACAATGGCTTTCAAGGCAGATGCAAGTTGCTTTAAATTTGACTCATTAGCTTCTATTTACTCTTATATATCGTTTAAATAACTTCTGTGTAACATTAGCTTTTACTAACTCTTATATATCGTTTAATATGCATTAAAATAATTTCAGACACATTAGTTACAAGATTTAGGGGAAATGTGCTTAGAAACCTTTTCAACATAACTGCATATGTGACTGGTTCAGCGACATTTGCTGCTTTATGATGGAAAAATAAGCTTAGATAACTTTTCTTGTTTATTTATTTACAGTTATTTCTTGAAAAATAGTCTTTCCAAATCTATAAATAAATAAATATATTTGTATGATAACAAGGCCCTTTTCAGTAATTCTCATTTTTATTGTTATGTAAAATCATTGCCAATGACTCACATCAGGCGGTAGTCTCTTTAAGAACCTTGAACCGAACATGAAAAGTCTATAAAAATGAAAATTTCGGAAAATAAGCAATAAACTTGATCGTTATTTTATGGCCTGGAAAAACGATATATATGAAGTGTACTTTATTATTATCATACTCAGCTTCTTTTCGGCAAGTTATAATATAAAAGGATGCTGTAAAAGTGTTCTAAAACTTACTCTAAGGAAGTCTGAGTTACAAAATAATGGAAAAAATACTCATGAAGCTAAACAAAACGGAAATTAATGACCTTGCCATTTCATTTTTTTTCTTCGAAGGCGGTGTTTGAAAGTTATGTCTTCCGGTACAGGCTACGACAAAAACCATTCATCACCCAGTTGTCAATTCTCGGCACAGCATTCTTAATTGTTTCTTTCCGCCTTCGACAATCTTCCTCTCCAGTTTTTTATTCTATTCTCGCTTATTCTTGCTCTTTCTTTCTTTCACTCATGTTCTTTGCATTATGGTAATTTTTGGCGTTGAATAAATTTAACCCATCCTTCCACTTCGGCATCTTATTTTCTTCTTTTGAAAAAAGCAAAAAAATATTCAATACTGATGGGCACATGCAATTTTTAAAATCTAAGTTCCCTTCATGGTTTGAGATAAGCATGACATTATTTATGCTGAAAAAAACACAAATACTGGTTTTACAAACATCATTGATAACCTCAGTTCAGGGGAAAATAAAGTAGATTATTCTCTACCTAATTTAATAGATAACAGATATGCATACATAGCTTGATCTTTCGTTTTCTTATATGAATGTGTAGGAAAAAAACATTCTAATATTGGGATACCATAAACAAATTAACCGAGAAAATTTCAGTAAGAAATTTCTATTATTATTAGACTGCTAAACAATTTCTTTCTTTTCATGTGGTATAAGAAATTCAGGTAATTTACTAGAACTTAAGTAATGATAGCAGAAGGAAGAATGTAAACATTTTCCAAGTATTATATACTAGTACTCTAAAATTTTAAATATAATTTTTAGCTCTTATATATCGATTGATTTAAAATTATTTGCTTTGTTTTGATTTTATAGACAGATACTGTAATTCGCAATTTAAAAACTACAAGCAGTGCATTTGAAGAACTGCTTTGATTTTACTAAATGCATTTCTAGACAAATGTTGCTGTGTTACACAGAATGTTTAGTGTAAAATCGTCAGATTGACAATAATTCACGATTTCTGTTTCGTTTCGTGGGGCATGCATTGCGAACTCTAACTCCTCATCTGTTTGCCGGTTTATTTCGTGTATGTGATATCACATAAGAGCCATTTCTATCTTTTCGAAGGTGAACTTTTAAATCTTTACTAGAAAATCCCTTGCTAATAATCCTATGAAAATACTACCTTTGCTACCTCTATGAGCTTGAGATTCGAGAAAATAAAAGCACATGAATTATGGAAATTTGAAATCGGCGCCGATTCCTGTAATGATCATATATCGTAGAAGTAGATGAATTTTCTTCTGTGAAATAATTATGCCCCAAGTTTTCCTCAGAAAGTTCTCTTCAAATGTATCTTTCATGTGAGGATTTTTCCCATGTAATCAGCTACCTTTCAGCTGTATTATTTTTACCATTTCAAGTTAATATTTAATACGAAACAGTTTAAGAATTAGTCACGTACTGGCATTTCTAGCGGTCACAATCTTCAAATTATCTATATAATTGAAATTTTATCAAATGACAAAGTATGTAAAAGTTTGTTAATTTTATTCGTTAACAGTTCTGCGCTAAGTACCAGACATCAAGTGTTGACTCGGGTGTTTTCATCTCTTCAAAAACAACAGTTAAAGAGATTTATTTGCCGCAAAATAGCGTCTGCTGTATTCTTAGATAGAGGTCATGCTGGTCAAGAAAGTAAAAGATTACGTGAACTTCGAATCAGGTAAACTGCTCCTTGCCTTATCTCAAATTAGCATCGGTGTTTCCATTCTTTTTTTTTTTTCTATTTCTCTAGATTAATATAATTAATACGATATTCGCTTATAATCATAAAGCAAACAATTACTGGTCCCCTACGAGATTTTAAAGATGAAATCTGTAATGCTGAGATCAAACAAATTTTTCCTCATTAATTCTTTCAAATGAGATTACTAAATTTAGCTTAAGTTTCTGCTATTGTAACGTTTCTTCTAAACAATTTAAAAACTTAGGGTTTTAATATTTTGGCTTATAGCATTTTCAGTGTTATGTAAAACAAGTCCTATTTGATTCTATAGTTTAGGCAAAATTCTATAACATACAAAGCACATTTTTTGTCTTTTATTATGCAAAGTGATTGTATAAAAGTGGGAGTGGGAAGAGAGATTGAAAGCAAAGTAGCATTCGATGCTTTCAAACATGCACATAAATAAAATTGTGTTCAAAATGTATTATTTGGTGTCTTGAGGAAGGGAATATTGGGATCCAGCAACATGAACAATACGTAAATTAACAAAAAAAATCTAGTATTAGTATGTACATTGTAACATTATGTCGGACCGATTAATATTTAAATGCAAATGAACCTGCTGTTGTAAAATGATTTTCATAGCCTCGAAATTTCATAACAAATTAATAAAAGTAGAGAGCAAATTTGTTCTTTTTACCTTGTATCCCCCCCGGGGGTCGACGTAGAGAACTCTGCGAAGCTACTGGCTAGGATCTGTACCTAGGCAGTCTCGGCCACGGGGGTATAAAATTTATGAACTTGTGGTTCCGGAGGTGTGGGCTCCTATACCCGCCAAGTGAATTTGATGGCCACCCTTCGAGGGTGGAGGCCAAGCCCGTAATGTCCTTCATTGGACGAGGCGGGGGCTTACAGTTAGTTAGTTAGTTACCTTGTATCCTTCCCTCCCGGGAGTCGACTCAGAGTACTATGCGAAGCTACTGGCTAGGATCTGTACCTAGGTTAAAATTTATGAACTTGGCAGTTCCCGATGGTCCATGGGGTAAGTCTATACTTGCTCTTCATGGGCCGGATGGTGTTAGTTCCCTCCACCAGGGTATTGGTAGCCAAATAGCAAACTGGACCATTGAGAGTCTGGTCACTGCTGTCCTTGGTATTCCATGTAAAGCCTAAGGAGAGAGGCATCCCGTTCAGTGCTGGTAGGTAGCCTCAATCAACGGCCAGTCATTGCTCCAAGTTGTCATCGCTCACCCCACCGTGGTCTCGGTCCGGCCGAGACGGTGGTCTTGACTGGTCTGCGTTTAGCGGTGGGTTGGCTAAACGTTGAGCGTTTAGCAGAGGGAGCCTGATAAAATTGTTGATGTCTCGAGGATGTGGGACCTCGGGCCCAGCAGGTGTGCAAGGTCATCGGTAAACGGGTGACGTTTATCCCCGAGTGTTCTTAATTGAACGGGCGGTGGTATAAATTTTAGTTTAGTAGTTACCTTGTATCCGGCGCAGCATCAGGCGAGATCATACCTAATCAGCTTGTAATCCAAAAGAGAGATTGTAGACGGAGATTTCACGAAAACACATACTTTATTAATACACGAAAATAGATTGAAAATTGTTAATATCACGAATATGTTTCGAAAAGGGAGTTATATAAAAGAGAGTGTCATGTCACTGTCCTTTGCTGAAGGAGTGAGAAAAGTCAGAGTACAAAATAAACGAGTTATGCAATTAACTCCTTTGCAGAGTTTCCAGTTCATAATGTTTATCGCGCTATTGGCGACAGTCCATCACTGTATGCATACCAACACACCTACTTGATGGGCAGGTTCGCCATTTGCAGGGATTCTCAAAGTTTCTCGAACACAGGCTTGCCTAGTGGTTTGATGAGCCGATCCGCAATCATGTCGGAGCTTCTGCAGTAGTCTAGGCTCAGGATCCCGTTTTGTTGAAGTTCATGCAAGTAGTGGTATTTGACGTCTATATGTTTTGTTCTGGAGGCATTTTTCTCCGTTTGTGATAGTTTGACGCATGATTTGTTACCTTCATAGAGAGTAATCGGCAGATTTTGTTTTAGTCCTAGATCTTTAAGCAAATTTAACAGCCATTGTGCTTCTTGTGCTGTATTAGCTGCTGCAATATATTCTGCTTCAGTTGAAGATAGTGCAATGTAATTTTGCCGTTTGCTTCTCCATGAAATGCAGTTATTTCCTAGTTTGAATATGTATCCACTGATGGATTTTCTTGTTGCTCTGTCATTTGCTCAATCTGCGTCTGAATATGCAGTTAGTATAGGTTCTTGAATTCTGTTAAATATCAACTTAAAGTCTTTAGTAGTATGTAAGTATCGAATGACTTTCTTGACAGAATTCCAATCTATGTTCCTAGGTTTTTTGTTTCTTCTACTCAGAAGATTGACAGCGCATGCTATATCTGGTCTGCTTATTGAAGCAATACATAATAATGCCCCTACTGCTTGTCTATATTTTGTATTATCTTCTAGAAGATCGTCTTCAGCTTCTAGTTTGCAGTAGTTTGTTTCCATTGGCGTATATGTTGGTTTTTCGTTTTGAAGTCCAAACTTTTGAACTATTTCTTCGATTTTATTCTTTTGTTTATGGCAAAAGTTCCATCTTTAGTTCTTTCGATGTTTATGCCGAGGTAGTAAATGACTTCTCCTAGGTTTTTGATTTCGAATTTAGCGTTTAGTTGTTCGATTGCTTCCATTACATATTCCTCTCTTTCACTTCCTATAAGCATATCATCTACATATAATATTATATATGTGAATTTTCCATTCATGTTTTTTGAAAAACAAGCATGGGTCTTCTTTACTTTGTTTAAATGACATGTTCAGAAGTATTTTTCCAATTTTCAGATTCCAAGCTATAACGGCTTGTTTTAAACCATATATAGATTTCTTCAGCTTGCAAACTTTATTTTCATTTCCTGCTTTTGAGTATCCTTCAGGTTGAGTCATGTAAATTTCTTCTTCAAATTCTTCATGAAGAAAAGCTGTTTTGACATCGATATGTCTGACAGACATGTTTTTGTACGAAGCTGCACATAAGAAAGCTCGTAGAGTTGTATATTTTACTACAGGAACAAAGATTTCATCGTAGTCACATCCAAACTTCTGACTAAATCCTTTTGCGACTAATCTGCCTTTGTATCTTTCAATTTTTCCTTCTGCATTAAGCTTGGTTTTGAAAGACCATTTACATCCAATTGTTTTTCTTCCTTTTGGTAAATCAACTAATTCTTAAGTGTTGTTTTCTTCTAGTGAATTAATTTCTTCTCGGACAGCTGTTAGCCATTTTCTTTTTTCATTTTCTTCCAAAGTTTGAATTTCCTTCCAGGTTTTGGGTACGGAGGAGATTGGATATTTTGCATGAAATCCGTAACGATCAGGTTAGGTTAGGTTAGGTTAGGTTAGGTTATTCAATTATGGCAAAGCACACGAGGGCTATCTGCCTAAGGGGAGGGATGCCTTCGTGGAGGACTTTCTAAGGGAAACTGGCTCGTATACACGTTACACATGGGGAAAACCACGAAAACGCCCATGCAGCCAGCCCGTTCGCGGGATTCGAACCTCGGACCGAACTACCAGTGTTCAGCGTTTTTACCGCTCGGCCGCTGGTGGGCCCGTAACGATCAGGAGGTTCACCTTTTGTGACTCTATTCGATCTTCTGACTTCTAGAGGTTCTTCTTTGCGTTCTGATATTTCTTCATTTTCGGGTTCTTCAATTTTTATTTCTTCCTGTTCTGAGCTTTCTTCCTTAGGATTTTCTTCATACTGGTTTAAAGAGACGCTTACAGGTTCGTTAGTTTCAGTGTCTTCAATAAATCGTATAGATCGACTTATTATGATTTTGTCTTCAGGGGCTAAAATTCTGTAGCTTTTACTTCTGCTGTCGTATCCGACGAGTATTCCTTCTACAGCAGTATCATCTAGTTTACCCCTTCTAGATTTATGGATGTAAGCAAAAGCCTTGCACCGAAAAGTCTCAGATGAGAGAGGCTAGGTTTCTTGTTATTCCATAATTTGTATGGCGTTTCTGCATTAAGTTTTGTAGGCATACGGTTCTGTAAGTAATTGGCAGTTAGTACTGCTTCTGCCCAGTATCTGTGAGGTTGACTTGAGTCAGCTAAAAGACATCTTGTCATCTCCATCAAAGACCTATTTCTGCTTTCACTGACTCCATTTTGTGCTGGACAATACGGTACAGTAAGCTGGTGATTTATACCATGTTTTATAAGATATTCTTCAAGTTCCTTACTTGTGTACTCACCACCGTTATCACTTCTTAGCGTTTTTACCTTTCTTCCAAATTTATTGCTTGTAAGAGCAATAAATTGTTTTAGTTTAGAAATTACTTCATTTTTCTTTTTCATTAGGTAAATCATTGTAAACCTGCTGTAATCATCAATAAAAGTTACGAAGTACAGGTATCCACTGACAGATGGCGTTTGTACTGGTCCTAAACATCAGTGCGAACAAGTTCTAGCGGTTTAGATGCTCTGAATTTCGATTCTTTGGGATACGGGAAATCAGTTAGTTTACATTTTATGTACTGAACGCATTTGGTATCACGTTTACAATTATCTAGTTTAATTCCTTCAGCGAGTTCTTTGTTTACAAGTTGTTTGATCGCGTCATAGTTTCTGTGACCAAGTCGTCTATGCCAAAGTTGAACACAGTTCTCATTTTTGCACCGAAATGCTATATGAGCTGATGGTTCATTATTCCCATCAATTGGTTTAATTTGATAAAGACTGTTAGATGCATGACATTCTAGAATAATCTGATCTCCTTTCATGATCATGCATTTATTTCCTTCAAACAGAACCGAAAGTCCTTTTTCCGTTATTTTAATTGAGATTAAATTCGTTTCTAATTCAGGAACGTATAAAACTTCTGATAAGAGAACTTCAGTTATCTTTTGTTTACCATTTAATATTTTAAAACGGATAGTTCCTATCGCCGTTGATTTAATACACTGCCCATTTACATTTATAATAACTGACGGATTTATGGGTTTACATTCCGTGAAATATTTCTTATTATTTACTAGGTGGTTACTTGTACCGCTATCGAAAATAAAACTCTCTAATGATTTATGTAAGATGGTGTTAGCAGACAGAGCAACGGCATCCCAACTGGATTCGATTTCCGGTGTTTTAATTTTTGTTTCTTATTGAATCATCGCGAGGTTACACGCATTCTTTGCTTGGCGTGTTTTAGAATCCGCGTATGTTTTCTTTGAGTTTTGGCGCTGTTCATTTTTTTGTTTCGATTTTAGATGATAACACTCTGATCTAAAATGATTATTTTTATGACAGTATGAGCAATAATTTTCTCTCTTTGTCTTATTTTGAAATGAGGCTTTAAACGCCTTTGAATCTGATGAATTATTTTCAACTCTCTTGTTAAATTCGTCAATTAATTTCCCTTTTAAGAATTCTGGATTTAGTTCCGATTCTGCTCTGGCTTCAAGAGCCGTTATGAGCGTATCATAAGAACTAAGCACTGAACAAAGCAAAAGTGCCGAAACGTGTTCGTCTTTTATATTTTCACCTATTGATTTGAGTTAGCGACGAACTCCAGTAATGTATTTATATGCGTTTGCATATTTCCGTCTTCCTCAAGCTTCGAACTGTAAAGCTTTCTCAAAAGAAATAGTTTACTTGAAAGATTAGACCTTTCATGTACCTGCCTGAGTTTTTCCCAGATGGCTTTAGCAGTAGTTTCATGTTTAATGTGAATTATTTGGCTGTCTTCGATAAATAAGTTTATCATCGCGCGACATTGCCGATCCCGTTTACTCCATTGTTCTGTAATGGGGCTTGGAGGAACATCTTCGATTACATCGTAAAGATCCTCCTTTATTAGTAGCATTTGTATTTTGAATTTCCATGTTGAGTAATTGCTGGAATTCAGTTTTGCAACTTGCATTTGACTTGAATTCAACATTTTCGTATCGTGGAAAAAACATTTATTTTCGGTTTTGATATGAAACTACAGTTTAGCTTTTATAGTTTATTTTTCTTTTATTATTATTTAATTAGCTATGATCTTTTCACTTCAGTCTCATAATCTTTGTTGTAAAAGGATTTTCATAGCCTCGAAATTTCACAACAAATTAATAAAAGTAGAGAGCAAATTGGTTCTTCTTACCTTGTATCCGGCGCAGCATCAGGCGAGATCATACCTAATCAACTTGTAATCCAAAAGAGAGGTTGTAGACGGAGGGTATCACGAAAACTCATACTTTATTAATACACGAAAATAGATTGAAATTTTTTAATATCACGAATATATATCGAAAAGAGAGTTTTATAAAGGAGAGTGTCATATCACTGTCCTTTTCTGAAGGAGTGAGAAAAGTCAGAGTAAAATATAAACGAGTTATGCAATTAGTTCCTTTGCAGAGTTTCCAGTTCATAATGTTTATCGCGCTATTGGCGACAGTCCATCACTATATGCATACCAACACCTGCTGGGTTCCCTGGTGCAGCGGGTAGATTGTTCACCTGCAGACAATCAAATTCTGGATCAGAGTTACAATAAAAGCTTTCATACAGTACATGTCTAAATTAAAATAAAATCCACGGGAAACTAAAATTAGCTTAGACAAGCAGTAATGAAATATCATCCCAAAAAATCCTGAAAATAAGATCTGCTTTTAATAGTGTTTGGCAACTAAGATGTTTCCATAAATTACAGACTCCGGGTGTGTGCAACAATATGCTTTCATGGATTAGAAATTTTCATTCCCAGCACTTCTGTATTATCCATTTATTTTGGTGATTCTAAGTCTAGCTTTAAACAAAGCGAAACTGTGATTAGACCTACTTTAGCTTTATTAAGGATATCTCCTACGTCTTGACTCTGAAGTGCTGTCTGATGTGGCATTTGTTGTGGCTGACTTTGCTGTTTGGTGCTACACATCGAAAAAAGACAAATTTAGGCTTAATGCTATCCTGAATTTGACTCCTTAAAGACTGGATTGCTGGTGTATGCAAAATAATATGAGTATAAATTTTACAAGAACTACTTGCCAATTTTTTAGTTTAAACAAGCAATCATTTACACCTCACCTTGTTTAGGGGTACTATTTTGCATCACTTCGGTTGTATATTTGATAACAAATTGTTGTTGTTGTTATTGTTACTCATGCTCACTTGTCTCACAGAGTCAGCCCAAGCCCACGAGAATTCTCGTGTCAAGGAGCGCCAGATTACGCCTGTCGTTGGGAACAGCCTTGAGCATCTAACAGGTGACAGTGCAATTTGGCTCAGTTCCGCCCCCAATTTTGAAGGAGAGCACCCCGGGGAAACTTGTCCGAGGGTCTCCCACCCCTCTCTCCTTCCACCAAACGAGATGAGAGGACTTTCGGCTCGCCGCATATCTAAAGTGCCGTCATGCCGCACCGACACTATACGTTTACAAAAATCCATGCCTTCTCCGGGATTCGAATCCGAGCCCTTTGGCACGGCAGTCAGCGACGCTAACCACTACACCGGTTGGACGGCATAACAAATTGAAATGGACCAACCACGTTAAGAATATCGTGTCACGGGCAAAGAAGAGACTCCCTATTCTTAAAAGATTGATAGGAGTTAAATAGGCGTGTAGTAGGACAACCTCGAAGTCATTCCTGAATTATTGGAATTAATTCCAAAATACCTGCAGCGATCCTAAATTATTGAATCTAATTCAGCCGGTCCTGATTTATTGCAATGAAATGTTGCTCTCTGTCTCAGATAAAGTCTTGAAACTTTCCAAAACCAGGTGCTACGCATGATCACTGGGGAGTTAAGACTACTAGTGTGCACGAAATGAAATTACTTTGCGACCAACAGCCAATGGCTAATTTAATTAAGAATAATGCAGCTATTCGTTTTAATAGACTAATTAGACTCCCAAATAATCCTTTCTGGGGTGAATAAGACAGTGATAGAGCCTGTAATCTAGAGAGTCAGAAGGCGTTCGTGAGAACGCCCGTTGAAACGTTATTAATGATGTGCCCAATGAAATACTATCTCCATTAGAATACATGGTACTCAATGTTAGACTGGAATTGCTTCTAAATGTGAGAAAACGTGACTTTAGTCCTACTGCAAACCCCACTATTGCCTTAGAAACAATTAAAACTCATTTTCCTTTTGACGAGTGGCTTCACATCTACACTGATGGGTCTCTTTTGAATTTTGCTCAGGGGGGCGGTGCAGCTGTTTTTATTGACATTTTTTCATTTACCTATATGTTGGCTCATTTGCGATTGATTTTGATTGAGGACTCGAAGGTATTTATATAGCACTACAACAATTTGCTGTTCGTCCTTCCTCTTTTGGAGAATTTCCTAATTTGTTCAGGTTTTATCTCTGCTTTCCAGGCTTTGACTAATAACGAGGTGAAGGGGGTTTCCGTATTCAGAGTTGCAGGGAGCTCTTGAAAGGGATTCATGGAAAGATTGCTTTCCAGTGGGTGCCATCACATCATGGTCTGTATGGAAAAGAGAAGGCGGACGTTTTGAAAAAAAAAAGGAATTGGTATTTTCCAAAAGTTTTATACAGACTTTCCATTCCACTCTGCTAAATTAGAAATAAAGAGAATTTTCAAGCAATCGTTTCCTCGTGTGGGTTCCCACGTTGCTTGTGTTAAGCCCTGGAATGTGCTTTGTGATACTCACAGTGTACCAGACTCACCTCTTATTGCCGCTGTGTCCAACTTTAGAGTTTTGACCAGACACAATTGTGTTAGTGACTATTTGTTTCGTTTAAATTGACTAATTCACCTGAATGTATGCTGTGCGACATCGGATAAGACATGACTGCAGCTCATCTGGACGTCTGTTGTGTACTAAATGATTTCGATCGCATTGTAAAAAGGTAGTGTAGAGCTCATCGCATAATAATCTTATGGTCAACGGCCTGGTTTTTCTTTAATAATAAACTGCCTAGTTTTTCTTAAATAGTCATCCGCTTTAGTAAGCCCACATACTCAATGTAAAGGACAAAGACATTTAATATACTTGTACAACTCCTCATCTCCTGCTTCTAAATAACCTAATGTCTCTACACTGGCGTCCGAACTAAAAAGTTGGTGGATGATGATTCTCCACCACCGGGATTTGGCCCAAAACCCTAGTCGCCCCTTAAAAGGGGGAGTGTATAAGGTATTTCTCCCACAGCTTTTTCGTGGTGTAGTGGTCTGCATGCTCGACACGTAACCGAGAGGTCCGTGGTTCGATTCCCGGAGAAGGCGTTGCTCATTTTTCTTATCTCCTGCTTCTAAATAACCTAATGTCTCTACAGTGGTACTTGAAGGAAACTAATAGAGAAAGAAGACATGGATCGTCCAATGAATATATTTATTCTACTCCATCAAACGAAGCGGCAAATATGCAAAGTTACGAATACTATCGATGATGGTCGTCGCTTGCAAAGAGCTGCAGAAGCCGGTTTGGGAAAAGTAAGGCGAAAGGATTAACACTGCTTTAGCCAACATAAGCGAAAGACCGCTTTAGTCAACAAAACAGGCGCAACGAAGGAGATTAAAGATGCAACAGATCCAGAAATAAGCAACACAACATCATGGACTGTTTCTTGGAAATGAAATTAAAGTCATGCATATATTAGCGTTGTCAATTTTTTATTCTCAAATGCAGGTTTGATGGTGTAGTTAGCATGTTTAATGGAAACCCGGTGCTCTACTGTAGCTTTCAGTGACAAGACTAGAATTCTCTTGATTGTTCTTATGGTTATTTATATATTCGCAGAAGAAACAGCTAGCAACAGCCTTCATCATGTATAAGATAACCCATACAAGGTTCAACAATACATTTTTATGTGAGATGACATAAATTATAATTTGCAGCTAAGTTTGAGGGTTTTTTTTTCCCTTTGAATGTTAGAACATGCATTGGAACGGTTAAGCTCATAATATTGTCATTTATGCATCAAGAAGGAAACGTATGAGCGAAATAATAATGTTACGGATTTTGTATTTATTTAACTATTTTTAGTAGAATTGTAATTAAAATTGTTTCATTTCAGCACGTGACGAATTTTAGGAGAAAGCTACGCCCAAAATGTAAAAATACAGGAGCACGCGCGTTTAATAAATAGATATCTCGTAATTGCTTTTGGTTTTCGGAAAATTCAAGAAAATACCAGAATGTGCTCGTGCTTGATTAAAAAGCTTATAAAAGTCGGATTAAAACATTTCAGCTTAGTTATTTTAAGTGAACTGCAGTTGTTTACTTAGTGCTGTTACTGATTGTAGCGAATTCGCGGTGAGATCGAATTAGCTTTCCCTGTTTTGAATTGAGTTCTGTTTAACGTTTTAGTAGTTCAAAATATACACTGGTATACACTGGTGAACAAAACGTAAGCAACAGGTGTTCTTTTTGCTATAACTCCACGAGAAATCATCCGAGAGACATAAAGTTCAAAATGAGAGGAAGCATTTTGTATTTAAACGATGACGAAAGCATAGTTGTACAAAAATGAGTACAGTGCATACAATATGGAATCAAACAAAAAGGACTTTATTGAACTCATAGTATCGTTATATATGATTGTCTGTACAATAGGAAGAACAATAAGCAGATGTTCCTTAGTATAGGAAATGCCCTCTCATTACTGCAATGGTTGCTTCGCACCGTATGTCCATAATCAGCATTAGATTGTCCAACAGATCCTGAGGTAAGAGTGCCCATTCCTCAATCAGCATCTGTTTCAGTTATTGGATGCAATCAATGGATCTGGAGGATGCAATCATGCCGTAAGGCGTCTCCCCAAAGCATCCCGCACATGTTCTATGGGATTTAACTCAGGGGAATATGCTGACCAATCCATTCAAGTGATACCTTCACTTTCCAGCAGCTTCTGAACAGCAGGAGTCCGGTGTGGTCGTGCATTGTCATCCATAAAGACGAAGTCCACTCCAATGGCCCCTCGGAACAGACGCATAAGGGGAAAGATCACTTCCTGACAGTAACGATCTCCGGTTATAGAGCCTCTATCGAAAACGTGGAGCTCTGACCACCCGTTCAGCATAATGTCTCCCCAGACGAAAGCTCCAGGACCACCGTAACTGTCTCTTATTCCGAGACCACCATAATGGTTTCTTTTCCTGATGTTACTGGTATGAAACCGTGTCTCGCCCTCGCTCCAAATCAACTGGCGTTGAGAAGCGCTTGTGGCTTTAAAACAACTCTCATACATAAAGAGGACATGAATACATTGATGAGATGTCCAGTTTTTGTGCTCCTCTCCCCACTGTAAACGATGGCGCCGATGGCCAACTTTAAAAGGGATGCAGCGTTTAGGACGGCGGGACGAATAGGTCACCTTTGTGAACTGCTGCAGACAGTTTCTCAACTTCCTCTAGCCCGCACTTCGCTTGATGTAAACAACTTCAATGTGTCTATTTTCCGAAAACCTGTAACTTCTCCAAATTTGAGCCATTATAAATTGACGAATAAGATGTAAATGTTTGAAAAAATAGGAAATATTGTACTAGTACGGAACTGTACAATAACTAATTAACATATTTTAATAAAAGAATTGACATCAGTAAGAATTTTTACAGTCACTGAATGTTTCTAGAGCCAAATATTAATTTTTAATCCTCTTTAACAATTTTTCGCGATAGTAACTTTTAATAACTAAACAATAGGATACAAGCAAAGAAATATGACTAAATACATCACATGGATTTCTGTGAATTTAATTCTGATAATAAATTCTGTTGTTATTTTCTGTTACACCCATTAACGCATTTTATTTAACACAAAGACCTATGCCGTACACAGAGCGCACACATATAAAATACTTTGAGCTTACACTATTGAGCCGCTTCTTGAAGGAGCACTCGAAATAAGACGAAACTGAACAAACATACATATTACGGCAATAAAGTTTTAGTATTGATGAAAAGTTTTAGAATTGAAAGTGTTTTAGAAAACAAAATAAAAAATTAAAAGGAAAATTACATTCTTACATATTTCGTTTGAGTACATAGTTCTTATAAGATGTCTTACATAGTTCTTGTTATCAAAGCTTGGCATTTTCATATATTTGCTTGATTATTAATGGCCTTTGGCGTGAGACTTCATTTTAGGGATTCTCCAATGTTAGACCTCTTCATTTCTAATCCCCACACTTTTTACTACGGCAGCGGAAGTTAGTTACTGGATAGAAGTAGTTGTTTGTTGCTCATGATGTCCGAAACTGCGCCTTCAAGCTAGGAAACTCTGGTTTGGAGTTTGGTTCACGATTATTGTAGTAGATTTCAGTGTAAATCATGTTCCATCAAAAGCTGTTACTAGCTGAAAAGTTGCTTTATGATAAATAAATAAAAAGAAACAACTTAAGTACTTATTTCATTGAAATATGTTTCTTATTTGAATCGCTCTCTTTAATTAATAGGATTTAATCTTAAAAATATGATTTTATTTTTAATATTAAATAATTTACTAACACTAAATGCATAATTAGTAATATATAATTAGTAATAGTGAATATTTCTCCTTGAAAAGTCTATTAAGCGGCACGATTTTAAAGTAAAATACTCCGTGTACCTTTTAAAGTTAAATATTTACTAGTATAGAGCTCATTTTTCTACTAATTTAGTCTCTTGAAAATCGGAAATTACAAGAAAAATTTCAAACTGTATACCTTTTCTGAAAGCAGCATGCACCTTAAAAACACACGTAAAGAGACGTACTAATATTTAAAAAACATTCGTTAAAATTACTTATTTTATAAGGTATTTATTTCTCCCGCCATCTTCGCATGCTTTCAAGGTGTAGTAAAAGAAACTAGAAAGATGGTGGATAATGATGTTCCACCACCAGGATTTGGCGGTAGGGTCCCCTGATCCCTAGTTGTTCTTTAAAAGGGGGAGTATATAAGGTATTCCTCCAGCTTTTCTCGCATGCCTTCTTGGTGTAGTGGTCAGCACGCTCGGCGCGTGTTCGAGAGGTCCGTGGTTCGAGTGCTCAATTCTTCACCTTCATGACATCGGAAATAACCTAATGTCTCTACAATTTCTTAAGCAGTTTTTTGGCTTACGCTATATATTTCCCTATATGTGCGTACAATTTACGTTGTTTCCACGAATTAAGAAGTTTTTAAGTCATAAGCTGAAAAGACTGGAGGAGGGGATATGCGACATGAAGAAATATGTGAGTAAATACAATAAGTTATTTGTATGCATAACAACATGTTATTAATGAATTGTTTTCATTGTGTGATCCATCTTAGTATGCACTTAAGCATTTAGTTTTTAACAATAAAAGATAAATCGCTGTGGATTGAATAAATTAAATATCCCAAAATACATGAGAGTTATTTGCTTAAGGATAAGAGTGCCTTCATGGATGCCTGTTTTATAAGAGAAACTGTTTATGAAAGAAGTTATATTATAATGGAAATTTATAGAGAAAAAGCTATTCACATGACACTAATCAGCGGAAACAAATAAAGAAAACTAATCAGCGGATAAAGAAACTGTTAAATTTAAAACACTTTATGTTTTCTGTTGTTAGTTTCTAAGAAATCATGAACACATGTTAACATACTTTTTACAGATTTTTCATATAAATATAAAGTAATCTATGCTTGAGTTTCGATAGAATTCGCAGGTTTTGGATAAAATTCTGAATAAACAAAGGCAAATTCCTTAATCTTGATTGATGTGGATTTACTTGCATAACATTTATGTATCAGCATTTCAGGGCTTGCTATGAGAAGTACTCAGCAATACAGTTTATCTCATTACACTGAGCAGATGGGGCTAAATATTTGTGAATATGTTCATCATTGAATCGTCCCGAAGGTATTTAATACATCTGAGCAGTGAGAATAACTGGAATGATTAATTACTTGGCATTCGCAAATTAATTAGGCTTATTCCCCGATCGATGAATGGTGTCATTTTCAGCAGCATCATGAAGCTAGAAATTAGGTAGAAGTACCTGATGTGCAAAAATCGAGTTACTCGCTTCCAACAGATTTATGATCAAAGAAGAAATATATCTCAACTTGAAATAATGAATTTTTAGAGCTTTAGAGACTCCTAATCTAATTTAAGTTAAATAATTTCACGTAATTGATATTTCATCTGTAAAGAACTTATGTGTACGCTTGTCTTTAACTGTAGATGTATACTGCAACAAAAAACTATTAAAGCTGCAAAATAAAATATAAATATTCGTTAGTATATGCACTTACTAATAGATACATTAGTGTATATCTTTGTTTATTTATTTTAAATTTCTCCCTTGCATAAAAAATGTAATCAATCTTTTAGTAGTTTTATAATTTATGCTATGCATTTATGCTGACAATTAAAGATGAATACAAGCTATTTATATTACGATGTTCATTCTGTCGTTCTCTAGCATTTAACAAGCTATTACACACACGTTTTTCTAGAATTTTCTACATTATCAGAACTTCTGTCAGCTAGCGGGGGGAGCGAATTGAATTTGTGCAATTTTTATTTAAAAATTCTTTCATTTTGTACATAAGTCCTAATATCTAATTTCATTTTGTAAGGTTTTAGTTAAACTAACAAAGTTTTATTTTAATTTAAATCTTTCTATCTCTTCTCTGTTTCAACTTCCCGTCAGAAGAAGCGCGCGTTTTCAGCTTATGCTAATTTTGAAGTGGAGCAAATGACTATTTAAACCAGAGGTAGAAACCTCTTAGTGTGAGAGCTTTTTGCTAGCAGCTAAATTCTAAGCCATAGTGCTTGCTACGTGATTGCTTATTGAAATAAATCCAAGTGCGCTAGTATTAGTAAATCTTGCTACGCACCATTTAGTTAGAGGCCAACTCCGCGATTAACTCTGTGAGCAAAGCTTGACTAAATTTCTATTTAGTTTTAGTTTAAATTTATCTGATTGTTCATTTAGACCCAAGTGTGGTCTTCTACTTTCTGTATGCCTCCCGAGTTGGGAAGTGATTTGTAAATAATATTGATTTAATAAAAGAGGATTTTAAATCCCTTTCAAGTGCAGTTATTCCACCACTAAAACTATAGTATCTGCAACCAGAACATAGCTGCATTCAGCTCCGTGTTCCAGATCAGGACTTAAGGACTTTAAGGAGTTACTTTAAGATGTTTGCCAAGAACATGCACAGAACACTCAGTCCTGACAATTTTACAATAACTGGGTAAATAAAGTAATTGAAAAGCTTCGGTAGAGATTCAATACTTTTGTGAGATGGACTAACTTCATTGTAGTTCTCGAGATTTTCCACTTACTACATATAAACGTGTTCCATTTGCAGCCCTTACCAAATTTCAGATACTACAAACGTTTCCACTTACCAGTCTTAAAAATATACCTCCTAGTTATCAAACAAAGGCTATTCACCCCTAAACTAAGTGGAATTTGCAACCAAAATCGATTATATATTTATGCCTGTTTACTGTTAAACATACAAATTTGTAATCTGTATTCCATTTGTTAGAAGTTTAATAAAACTAAAATTTTTCGACTTGCAAACAGTCAGCCCTACCAATTAACCAATATTTAGCTTCTAATCAGTCACGGTGACATATTATTTGTCTTTGAACAGATTGGCAAACTGCTTAGAATATTATCAAGGCAATGATAATGCTTTTTTCCTTAAACTGTTAGAAATGTTGAAAATATAGCAGTTAAGTTTATTTCACAGAGTGCAATTTTAAATATCTGAACTCATGCAAGCATGCAACTTCAAATCCTTGGCTGATCCTTTCAAATCCTTGATTTCAACATTTCAGAGCTGGGGACTTCTTTCGTGCCTTTCTGCAAGTCTTTCATCTGCACTACTCAGAGAAATTAAATAATGTCAAGTAAACTTTCGAAACTTGTAAGATTTCTCTCTTTTAGCTATCATGCAAGTGACTTGACCTTAGTAGAAAGACTTCTCGCAAAGGCCTGAAGAATAACAGTACAGAAGAAGGATATAAGTGGCCCTTTTAGTCTCAAATTCTTCAACAAAAGGGCACGTATTTAGGCTAATTTAACAGTAAATTAAAGTGGTAAATAGTAGTGTTAGAGTACGCAATTTACTTAAAGCTGACAGGCGACTCAACAACCTACACCAGCAGTAGATTTAATAAACGGCCAGAATGCTTAGGCGTAACTAAGATTAACAGCTGAAGGACAGAATAGTAACGTATGCTAACTATCGAAATCACGCTCTGTCTTGACTCCTTTCAAATATCGAGGTTTCGGACTTTTGTCAATAACCAGTACTGTCTTCTTAATTGTCAGGTCCATAATGCAAGTTACTAAAATAGTCACTTATTCCTTCAGTTTCTTAAACCAACTGTTGTTTTACTTTTAAATATTAATGTGTCTTCTGGCAATACTCTGTAACACAATTTAGTTTCGTCTGCATTATAAACTTCGAGTGGCTTTGTAGAGACATTAGGTACTTTTGGGGGCAGAAGAATGAAAAATGAGTAACCCCTTAGCCGGGAATCGAACGACGGGCCTCTCGGTTGCGCGTCAAGCGTGCTGACCACTACACCACGAAGGCATGCGAAGAAGGCGGGAGAAATACCTTATATACTCCCCCTTTTAAAGGGCGACAGGGGTTTTGGGGACCCATTCGCCAAACCCCGATGCTGGAGAGTCATCATCTACCACCTTTGTTTAGTTCGGGTCCCAGTGTAGAGATATTAGGTTATTTTTGGAGGCAGAAGAATGAAAAATGGGCAGCGCCTTCGCCGAGAATCGAACCGCGAACCTCTCGGTTACGCGTCGAGCGTGACCAACCACTACACCACGAAGGCATGCGAAGAAGGAGGGAAAAATACCTTATAGCTTGTACTCATTAGCAGCCCAAGTAAAAGTCTTTTATCCAGTTATTTGCTGCATGGTGATCGGCTTCTTTCTTCTCCACATCGAATGATGAATGATGATGTATTTCTCTTTGTCCAATTTGTGAGCCACATTTTAATTGACATAAAATTCTGCCCTAGCATTTAACGAATTACTAAAAATAGAAATAGAAAAATTTAGCTTTATAGCTTGAAACTATTCTAGAAAAACAGTTTCAACTTCTCTCGACTTTCTATCTGTTTTGCGCTTTTTGAGACATTTGAATTTTTATTAAGTCTTCATTAATTATAACTCTTTCTTTAAGAATAATACACAATGCTGTTTGGGAAATTCCCAATTTAAATGTAGTTTTTCTTTCGCTGCAATTACAAGATCATTAAAATCTTTTAACAATTTATTCTTTTCTTTCAGGCTTAAGTCTTTTCTATTGCCATTTTGACAAGTTAAACACACAAGAAATTTTGAATGATTCTTCCCATTTATTCAAATTTCAAAATTTAAATTTCTCTAACCAGCAGAAAAAGTGCCTTTTGTTTGTTTAGTTGTTCTGTCACTTCATGATTACAGGCATGATCAATGCTTTCCTTGCTTTTCTTTGGTTTGCAGTTCGACTTCCTTTCCATCCAAAGATTCTTAATGTACAGTCATCTTAGAAGCATTTCGTGAACTTTCTTTTATAACACTCTCTGACCATAACGTATCTATCCCAAGAGGAGGATTTTGAAGGTGAAAACCTTGAAAGATGGGATACAGAATTTGCACTTTAACCTCGTATCAGGTGTTACTCGAAAAGGAACTTCATTTATATATCCTCTAGAGAACTGCTTTTGTTCTCTGATTTCTGCTGCTCTGAAGTTTAGTGAGGATAAAGAATTCTGAAAACCGTGTCTCTCAGTTAAAGGGACAGATTTGTAGAATATTTTTGGTCAAACCCGTTTTATTAATGCACTGCATACCACGTACTTTTCTTCCTTGAAATTTGAACGCAATAAGTGGCTGACTTTATTACGGAGTTTAATAAACGGCGGATACCGTATATACCATCACTTCTTTGGAATTTATGAAGACTATGTTACATGAGAAAATTGTTAATTTGTGGCAACAAAGATGAGAACGACTGGTAGAAGTGTTCATAAGATCCAGCCAAAATTTAATGAAAAAAAGAACAAGTTGCAACAGATTGTTTAATTAATTAATCACAGGCCTAGTCAGTTTCCAGGATGTCTTTAGAGATATCATAGAAAACATATAAACTGCAAATGTGAACAGTTAGACCAATTAGCGACAAGCAACCATTATGCATGGAATTGTCCTCTAACAAAACGCATCAGATTAGAGCATTATGGAAATATCGCGAGTGTTAATGAAGGGTTTCTCTATGGAAGTCTAAAGTTTAGGTCTAGCAAAAGTCTAGATCAGGTGTAATGAAAATTGTAGAGAACTTAATATGAACTTAAATAAATAAATGAACTTAAACATATATAAAAAAATGATACAAAAATGTGCAAGGTTTCGGATATTATATTACGCTCAAAGGAGCGTCTTTTTAACGTTTTGTGTGTTACCTCTATTTATTAAATATCATGTTCTTCGCACTTAAACCATAACATTCAATTCATCAGTAATATCACAAAATATTTAAAAGAGCATATCTTTAGAATTTCCGACACACAGTCTCGCGCGCTGGAGATAAAATATTCTTTTGTACAGTGTTGCCATTGCTCGCTTTGAAATCGTTGAGTTTCTTAATTAAAAACTCATAAATGCTTTACGAAATATGAAATACATAATAAAACAAATTCGAAATTTATGCTTCCAGATGCCCATATTCGGGTGGAGACGTACGTTATTCAAAATTTGGTGGCTCTAGGTACCGTTGTTTTATCACAATGCGAGAAACATATATACATTTATGAAAATTCCTTATTATTTAATTTCTGTAAACATAATACAGGGCTCTAATATTTGGTACCAAAAAATTTAAAAAGTGATCCGTCGTTTATAGCTAATCAACGCAAAATGCCAAAATGAAATTAATAGCTCTTCTGGGCAAATTGTCCCTTTGGACTAAAAATTACTGCATAAATTTCATTCTTTGTGAATAATAAACATTTCTCTTTATATTGGAAGACATATAAACCGAATTTAATTTTTTGTTTGGAAAGTTATTATACTTGTTGTTGTGATATACATTGTATTATCTAAATCCGTAGAATCTGGATACACATTCTGTGTAGCAATATATTATAAAGTAGTTCTGTATTTGCTGCTGAGTTATTATTATGTATTATAATTAAAATTTTTATGGATTATAAATAATAAGAAATAATGGTCCATAAATAATATTAATTTAAATAAGAAGTTGCTTTTGTTTTGATCAGTGTTATGCTTATAAACACGTGTTGTGTAAGCAATGCGAAATAATTCAATATAGATAATATGCTGTAAATTTATTGTTTCGAAAGCATATTTTGTCAATATTATTATTTTCTGTGATTATGTAAAGGAAACTAAATAACAAAATATAAACTTAAAATAATATTTAAGCAAAAATTAATACTACAACATATTATACAAAAAAATTATTTATCAAGAAAATAAAAAAATTTAATAATATAATAAGAAATAAATTTATAAAATATAATAAATAAAATATAATAAAAAATAATATAAGAAAATAAATTTAATAATAATAAATACAATATTTGATATAATAATATTGTTTAAATTTAAAATAACACAGAAGTTTTCCGCAGAAAATGGTGCTCACCAGCAGCTGAGCGGTCAAATCGCTAAACACTAATAGTTCCAACCAGGGTTCGAATCCAGGCGAACAAGCTATCTGAATGGACGTTCTCGTGGTTTTTCCCATGTGTAACGTACATAGGCTACAGTTTTCTTTAGAAAATCCTCCACAAAGGCATCCCTTCCCTTAGGCAGATAGCCCTAGAGTGTTTTGCCTTAATAAACTAAGCCAAACCATACCACCTGTGGAAACTGCAAGAGCTGGTTACAGTTTTTAAGAGATTTCACTATGCCGGAGACTTTTGGTTGGCATGACTTAGCGAAGACATCCGTAGCCTGCGTAAATAATCTGTTCACTCAAATAACTGTCGTCGCCTGCTGTGTGGTACTTGTGGGATTGTGATTAACGGCGCATAACGTAAAAGGTTATGATGCGCCAAACACATAGTCATACTATATTAATTAAAACAAATTGATATGATAAATTTAAGTTTAAAACCAGGGAAAACCTAAATATATAAGACACATAAAAACAAATTAAGCAATCTAAAACCCTTCATATTAAATAATAAAATCCAAATTCTCTCAAATAATGAAATAGATTAAAACTGACCTCTTTTCCGATTAAACGATCAAGAGATTTATCAGAACTATTAAAATATCTAAACCGAAGACACTTAAAATATACACATCCTTCTAAAGTGTAGCGTACCGTAAGATGTGCATTACATTTTGAGCAAAGGGGTTCACTCTCGACTTTCAAAAGATAACTATGGGTAGCACGACAGAGACCAATTTTTAGACGAGTTAAAAGAACCTCCTCCCTCTGATTTCTTTTAGCCTCCCAAAATTCTACTTTAAGTTTTACGTCTCACAGTGTATTATTTATTCGATAGCCCTAGAGTTGCTGCCATTTCATCAGGATCTTCTACTTAATAACGGTGGTGATCTCTCTCAAAGGGATGAGCTGACTGGACAGTTTAACAGGGGACTTTGCTGTGATAACTGCCAACTCATTTCCTTTTATGGCCACACATGTCCAGGAAACCACCAGTTAAGTATATGATAATCACGGTTCTTTGAATTTAAGTTTAGCCTTAGGACTTAACAACAAGAACTGGATTCTGTGTGTCAGAAAAAGCATTTAATGCTTTCAGTGCACTAAATGAGTCACTATAAATAATAAACGATTCCCGCCATTTCTGAGATATGAAAGAAAGAGCATACAAATAGCAGTTAGTTCGGGGACAGGAGAGAGCAATAATCGTACAAACGTCTGGTCTGCATATGGTCACCTGTGCGATATTCATGTCTATGTTTAAGAAAGACTTGTTTGTATATGATCTCGCTCGTGTTTCTTTTCTCTTGACAATGGAAAACATTAAGAAGTTGGATTTGTGCATTCTCCCAAGACAGGATTTCAAAATGTTGTACTGCTTGAGTGGACACATCAGATATATGAAATTTCTGGATCATGGAAACAACCTTTTTTATTTCCAATGGCAGATTATGAACAATTACAGCAAAGAACAAAGAACATAGAATACAGAAACACAGTGTAAAAAAGCTGTAACAGAGTCCATTAATCTAACACGTCTCTTGCCTCCCACTAACGCTCGGCGAGATAAACCTTGCGCAGAGAAGGACAGTGGGGTAGATGTGCGGCATCCATCACCTCTCCAGAGCTGCACAGAGTGCATATCGGAGAAGGAATAATTTTGAATCTATGAAGATGATATTGTAGGCAGTCATGTCGGGTGGCAAGCCGGAATTCAGCGACCGTTCTACGCCTTGGGCCATTACACAATTTCGGAATAGCATTCTTCCAAGACTTATGAGAAACACGATGATAGAGATCTTCCTGAGCTTTGAAAGATCTTTTAATAAGATCCCTAACGGTATGGAAAGGCAAAGGACGAGAAATATTCTGCATGATTAGAGCACCCTTCTTTGCAAAGAAGTCGGCTTTATCGCCTGGAATCTCACAGTGCAGCTCTTGTGAATTTTTCCAAGTGACATAGCAGCTGGTACAGAGCTGCGCGAATCGCAGCAATTTCACCGTCAAACGCAGAACCTCGGCCCACAGGGATGTAGAAAGAAAACATTTCGGAGAAACTCTGGCACCACCGTTAGGGCCATCAGACAGGAGGGATCCATCAGTAAAGATCCAAAGCCACTCTGGCTGAGGGTAAAAAATGTTTAATACTTCGAAAGCGAGGGCTCTCAAAATAGAGGGATCCGTATTACTTTTGGTTACCTTTTGACCCAGGTCAAGATTAATCCAGAAAGATTTCAAATTTATTGGATTTTGTAGTGGAACAAGTAATTCTGTTCGTTCATTAAACCAAGTGAATTTTTTATCTAAAAAACTCTCTGTAGAAAGCCCATCTGGGTCTTCAGATGTCTAGTCAGATCTTGATTGACGTCATTCCAAAGTGAAAGATATCTAGGAACTCTAAAGATCTTTTCCCAGAGAATTAAGGCCTTCTCTTGAATTACGGTTCTTAAGGGTTTATCACCAAACATAAACATGGCGTCAGTCCGGGTAGTTTTCACAGCTCCAGAAACAATACGTAAGCATTGATTTTGGATTTTTTCTAGAGCACATTTTCCACGGCCACAACAAGTGGTTGGTTCACAGCAGTGAGTCAGAAGGGGAAGGATGAACGAATGATAAGTTTGGAGCAGGGTTTGTCTAGTGCGAACCCTTAGAGAGAAAAAAAGTACAGATAAGAAGGTCTAGCTTGAAACAAATGACCCCACATTTCATCAAGTATGGACATTTTGCAAAGATGATGCGGTTGGGGTAATATATTGAAATAATCGTGAAAACAACTGCTCACGTCTCAACTGCAGTGATGGTTCATATGAGTCAACATACAGAATCTGGGCAGGAGACGTTCAGAAGGCTCCAGAACTAATCCACAGAGCCTGACGATGGACAGGATCTAATTTTAACAAAACCGAAGAACGTGCTGATCCATAAACGGCTGAACCATAATCTAATCTAGGTCATACAAACGCTCTGTATATTCGATGCAAAGAGTAGCGCTACGCACCCCAGAATTGTTTGAAAGGACTTTCATAATATTTAATGTTTTGAAACATTTCTTCCTCAGATATAAGGTCAGCTCTCGATAAGGAAGGAAGGTCAGCTTCCAATCAAGCATCACTCCTGAAAATTTCACTTCAAACTCAACTGGAATCACTGATCCATTAAGGTGTAATTCAGGTTCAGGATGAGACCTCGCTTTCTACAAGAGTGCACGTACGCAGTCTTCTGTTTCGAAAACACACATTCTTCTGTGATTGACCATTTGTGGATCCTGTTAAAGGCAATCTGCAATTGCCTCTCCACAAATCTCATAACTGCAACTTGACAACTAATATGAAGGTCATTAAAGTACAATGATCCTGAAACGATAGGAGGAAGTTCAGTTCTTAAACTGAACAAAGTCACACTTAAAACTGAGCCCTGAGACACACCTCCGTCTGGTTCAAAATTATCAAGCAAAACAGACCAATCCTCACTTGAAAATTTCTAACCTGCAAAACATTTTGAATGGAAATTGATAGGTTGCCGCACAAATTACTGGTATGGAGATCGCGCACAATACCGTACCTTCATGTCTTATCGTAAGCTCTTGCAATGTCATAGAAATGGGTTTCTCTTGACAATGGCTTTACGGATGCATGTTTCTAAACGAATCATATTATTGATCGTTGTTCGACCTTTAAGGAAACCTCTTTGGTAAGGTTAAATAACGTTGATTTACTCCAAGTAATAGACTAAACTGCTGTTTACCATTTTTTCCAGTAATCTGTAAGTTCGATAGGCCGATAATTAGAAGAATTCTTCGGGTCTTCGCCTGGGTTAACTATGGGAATGACTACAGCTTTCTTCCACGCGCTGGGAAAGGTGTGCTTCTTCCACACTTGATTGTAGAGAGTGAGAAGGGCAGCCGATGTCTTCAGCATTTCGTAACTGACACTATGGAGCTGGACGAGTCCTGCGTGTCTCCAACACCGCTGTCTTCAGTTCAAGTACAGTAAAGTTGTCATTATAAGGTTGCGAGTTGGAAGAGCTGAATACAATGGGAATTTTCTTGAAGTGATGCTTTGTAGAAAGAAATGCAGGTGAGTAATTGTTGCCATTTGAAACGGTAGCAAATGTGTCATTTATGGTATTTGCTATTTCTTTTGCTGTGCTGATCACATGGCCACATTTTCCCAGAAGGAAAGTGAGTGGTTTTTATAAAGTCCATATGGTTTCTAACTCTTCCACAAACTATTTTACTTGTTGTAGAAGAGGTTATTGATGATGCGTATGAGATCGACGAATTCCTCTAGCTCCGTCGTGTTACTTTTCTAGCATGAGCTTTTGCTTTTTTGAAGGCTGTATCTATTATAGGTTATAGAAATTGGGGTACCGACGAAAGATTCTCGACGTTTTTCTCTGTTGTCTCAGTGTCTCCTGGCATTCTCTGTTCCGTCAAGTTTGTGCATACTTTGGTAGCTTTGTTGATATCATATGAATTGAGAACTCCAGCTGCCTGAACTATAGCATCACTAACGGCATTCACTGCGTCGTCGTCATCTTTGGACGTTCCTTCTGTTAGCTCTGCGAGAGACGAGAAAAGATTTCTTAGAGACTTCTAGAATAAAAAATACTCTATGTCGGATAATGTTCTAATATGGTAAATATTGTTTCACAATTATACTACATCTATTTTACATCTAAAGTTGCGATTCTAGCTATTTTACAATCCTGCTGCAGTAAAACATAATCTGTGCTTGCTTTTGAAATACAACGCTAAACAAAATGCAAATGCTATTATACTGCAAAACCTCGAAAATTTGATCAAAATATTTGAAGCATGTCTGTTAACGAAGGATAGTCTTCCTGATATTTTATTCAAAATTATAAGTCATGGTTAGACTTTCCATTGATTTAATACAGGCATGCCAAATTCAGTATCTCCTGCGAGCCGCAAGTGAAAAAAAGCCTCTTTCGATGTCAACGACGTATGTAAAAAGTGTGTATATACATTAAATCTTGCCTAATTCTGTAGCGTTTTAAAACAAGACAGATTCTCTTAGAAAGAACATAAGGAAACTTACACCTGGAATTTTTCCCTTGCACCCAGCCTCCGAATGTCTGGAGACATGCTTCTCACGCTAGCGATTTTCAGAATATTAACAGATGAATATTAACTTGGATCACATTGGGAAGTTGTCCATTTCATAAGTGAAAAATATTGCTTACACTGATACGTACTACTGAACATGGAAATTAGGTGCGATTCAAATCTTCAGCTTTTTGGGAATCGCGCAGGCAAGTATTTGCATACTTAGGGATATCTATTTGGCAAAATGTTTTCTTTAGAGTTGAGTCGCCATAAATTTTTGTCAGTTCCATCTTGTAAACAGGATTCACTCAGAACGTCCATTAAGGAAATATTTTTGGAAAAACAGTTTCAAGATTTCATTTTTGTCCCGAGGTGGTATATATGCCTTAAAGTTGAATGGAATTCCGATTTTTAATAGCTAACAACAATAAGTGTAATAAATTACTATATAATTAATATATAATATTTTATTAAAATATAATTATTATTACATCATATTTTTTGTTTCCTCGCAAGGACTACATGAGGCCCGAGGACCGCAAGTTTGACCTGCCTAGTCTAGTGGATAACAGAGTTATCTCTAGTCATTTTTGCTCTATCAGTGACCGAGTGGTTGAGACAGCTCAATAATGATAGTTCGATCCCGGTTTGAATCCTAGCAAACGGGTTGAGTGTATGGTGGTTCTTCGTCGATTTCCCCCTGTTTAACCTGAATACAAACCAGTTTCCTTAAGGAAGCTCTGTACGAAAACAACGTTTCCCTTCGGCAAATAACCCTCGTGTACTTTGCCATAATCTAAACTAACTTTGGGCCCTTTGCCCGAGTTCGAATCCTAGCGGATGGGCTAGAACCAATCCTCAAAGCTTGAATATTTTAGTGATTTTTCCCATGTGTAGCACAACTGTGAGTTACAAAAATTTCTCTTCGAAGATATCCCTCTTCTGAGGAAAAAAAAACTAATGTGTTCAAATACAAACACTACTAGCAAATTCATACTCAACAGCGGAGTACTTAAATTTCTGTTTATTTTAGTTACAATTTGGAAATTTTATTTTAATTGAATCAGTTCCATAATATTATTTGAGGTCAGTTTTTTAACGTCGATTCGCAAGGAAATGTTATTTTCTGTAATAAAATTGCACAAGGAAAAGTACAGTTCTGTGTTTGTTTGGTTATAGCTAGAACAGCATGTAAAACGTTTTCTTCAACAGGTTTAACTTCAATGTTTAATGAAAGTGTTGTGGTAATTTTTTTCCTGCACAGAAAAATCAGTCTCTTACTCCCTTCTTTTCTTCTTTTTTTTTTTTTTTTTTTTTTTTTTTTTTGAAAAAAGATATCCAATTTTGATTACAACAGTAAATTCAGAAATTCGGTTTCTGTATTAGGGACCAATTCGAGTAGTAAAAAATGCAGTAGTCTTCTAACGAAGTCACATGTTTTATTTGTGATAGTTAATCAGTTATTTTACTTTCTGAATCTTTACTGTCACTTCCCTCTTTCCGTCTTCCTGCCCAGAAAGCAAATTACCTTGCGTGTTTTTAAGTGAGGGTTAGACATTGTTTAGAAACAGCGCGTTCTGCCTGCTGAAGGCCATGCTAATAGTTATTATTCTAAGATAAGAGTTCCTGTCGTCGGTGTTGCTTTGTTCTTGCCGATAGTACTTTCAACTTTGTAAGTTTAAGAGCCAAGTTCCGTGTTTAAATTACTCTGCGTAGCCTTGGGCTAATAGATATTTAGATTTAGTTTTAATTTTAAAATTCTACTTTTGAGTTCTCGCCATAATTTCTGGCTAAAATGTAAGCACCATGTGTGCCTTCTGTTCAGCTTATTTAGTTTTAAATAAAAGTGTGTTTTAAATACTTGTTAAGTTTCTGTTTCCTGTTAGACATAGTGATAAGTCGCTTACAATTCTCTTTCAGGGACTTCCACAAGTTGCATTTAGTAAGAGGCATATTCTGTAGAAAGTCACTAGAACTTTTTAACAATTCGAAATAAAAACGAGCAATATAGCATAGGAAAGTGCGGTTTCCACCATTCATGCCATGAATTCTGGTAAATATATCTTGACAGTAACAATAAAGAATATTTAGAATTATTTCACCGATAACGGCGCTGCATTGTCACCCTACTGTTCAGATGACATCTAACGAAAAACATTTACTCAAATTCGGTACAATAATTTTATTACTCAGTATTTTATACTGTCAAGTGTTCAATGTGTTCCTTACCACAGAATATCACAGAAATCAAGCATGTGACTACGTCATTCATCGATGCAGTGTATGGAAGTAACTTCGAGGCAGATAAAAACTTTGAATTGTGCTGGAGATGATAGGCCGTTGTCGTACACCCGATTAAAGATTCCTGCAATTAAAAGCCCACAAAAATAATGCCAACGATCTAGCAGACCAAATAGCAGGAATTGACTAATCAGCCGCAAGAGTTGGATTGGAGTATTGCAAAGCACATTAGAAGTCTTTGCCTAAGAGTAGAGATGCCTTCGTGGAAGACCTCCTAAAGAAAACTGGCTCATTTTATGATGCGCAAGTGGAAAATAAAGAAAAATTCCCATGCAGCTAGTCCGTTCACCGGGATTTGAAATCCGAACTACTAGTGTTCAGCAGTTTTAACCATTCTGCGGCTGGTGGGCCCTTGACTCGCACTGCACCAAATATCATTATAAGGAACTACTTCACATGCAGCTACTATAGAGGTAAAAAGGTGCCAATCTCTATAAGATTTCAATACCTCATTCCGGTACAGCATTTTAAGGATGCTCCTGCTACTGCGTACGTTATCCAGCCTATTGTGGCACATCGTTCTTACAGAATTAATGCGGCAATGATGAGGGTGCCTTGAAACTGTATTACACTGAGTATTCTCAGTTGCGGTAACTGTATTTTGTTCATATTCGACAATTATGAAAATTAACTTTTCTTGCAAAGAAAAATTTGTTTCATCTATCCAAAGAATCTTCAGAATATGCTGAGAATTATCAACAACCTTTTCAGTGCTCACGTGGAAATTTCTCCCGCTTGTGGATATTACTTGTTGTACCTGCGAATGCATCATTTTAAGTTATAATGGTAAAACACCTTACAAGATCACAACTTTGATAAATTTGAAAAACTTAAGATTCTTGCAGTTTCCGAAACACTGCTGATACTGCTCCCTGGCTATGCTGCTAGAATATCCGCCTGTCCTGCCACACAGTTTGCCCGCGACTCGGCTAAAGCTCTGCGGCCTGGATGAGTTAAAGTTTACTTGTTTTCCCCTGGAGAGAGAGAACTTGAATACTTGATAGTGGGAAACGTACTGCTGATAATTTAAGCAAGTTTTCTTTGGTTAAATATCTTTCGGAGTTAGGGTGATAGTGCAGCATCGTTTATTGGCGAAATTATGATTTCAAGTAAAACAACTCTGAATTCATGACATGCAATTTCTTGCAAACTCTTTTCTCCTTCGACAAAAATATTTAATGGATGCTTAAGAAGTCTATTAACTTCAATATTTCGGCAAACAAACTAACTCTGTTCCACAAATTGGATTCCTCCAGCTAACCCTAGTCTCTAACCGCAACAGAACTCACTCCCTACTCTGACGGGGCCTATCAGCCAGAGATTAAACTGGGCCGGTGCCCGGTTCCGGTAATTCTCAGTGATTGAGATAAAACGTAATTCTAGCCAGAGCACACCAGAGCGCTAAATAGAAGGGCTTCGGTGCTTTTTAATATAAATGAATAACAATTTCAGCCGAAACATTTTATTTTAATAAGAAGTAAACCTTAAAAATCGATTTTGATTTTTTGTTCTTATTCTTTCCCTCGGATACAAACCTTGAACAGAGGTCCTTTTAAGGAAAGAAAAGCCCTCGCCCACATATCAGAAGTTTATTCTACAGGAAGTGCAAAGAATGTATAAAATCGATTAAATTTTTCGCTCCAGAAAATACTAAAAGTTAGTGATCCCACTGGTGCAACGTGTAACACTAGTAATTTATCCCTGCATAACATCGGCAGACATTTTTAATTATGTAAGCAAACAGTGGTGACAAAAATACGACATGGCGATATGCCTCTGGATGGCCAAGTGATTGCTGTTATGGAATTTGGCGATATGAGACCCCTCCAACCAGATGATGCACTTCATGATAATCTTACATGCCCACAGTGTTGCAATGAATTCACCCTACGCACCAATTTAACTCGCCATATAAAGACTCAGCATTCGAAATCCATTTCCACCATCTGCCAGAAGATCTTTCAATGCTCCGAAAAACTGAATAACCATATGAAGGTTCATACTAAACTACAGAAGCCCGGACCGTCTCATTTCGTGAAACGAGTAGCTGCCCTCGCCCCTATGCCTGCCCCTAAATAACTTCGTGAGGAGCTTCTACTATACCTTTGTACATTTGTTACCGAGGACTTAGATCCCAGTGAAAGCACCAAAATATCTTGCAAGTTTTTTTAGAGTCAACAAAAGCCAAAGTCGTCGGCAAGATTCAAGAAGCTCCCTGGCAGCATCAGTATATTAAATAGAATCTGAATGGTTGTGTGACGATGATCAGGAAAGTATCAGATACGGAGGAAGAACTTTCAAAGCTTACTTTCGGTCAGAATGTAGCACCGCTGTCACGGAAAAAGTGCCTAACGTGCAAAAGGCTACTGAAAATATAAGGATTTAGATCAATTGCTTTATATACCGTATTCAAAATAGAAATTAGTATCATCAGTAAAAGTTTTAATTTACATTTGCATTCTTTGGATCAATTTCTGAAAAAAAGGTTCAGGATGGCTTCAAGACACCATTCAATGTCTGGAGCTCAAGACAACTATCTTTAAGTCCTTGCTATTTTTTACATACCTGTACCAAATACCTCATCCAGTAAGAAGTCTGCTCCAAATATTCAAAAGGGAAGACCAAAAACGTCTTGTTTGGAACGTCTTGACGGTCCTTAACCTTGTCGAATATTTTAATGATTATCCATAGAGTGTATCTCTGTAATACTCTATAAAGGAGAAATTTACGTGGGTGGCTTGTCTTTCCTTACTACTATCTATCAGTCCGACAAGTTCGATCAAATGAATGACGTCAGCATGTTCTGTTGAGAAATAAACAAAATTTGGTCTCATCGGATCGCCAGGAGGCGAAATGATAATTTATCATTATTTTACATTTTTGTAACCATTGTATTAGCATGCATGCTTTTCTCCTAGGTTTTAGGATTTAATTGTTTTATTTAATGACAATTTTCTTTTTTTTATGTGACCGCCATATCAATCTTCCGCTAATTTCGGATGACGAAAAGAGGCATTATTATCTCATTAAAACATGTCTTCTTTCTGGCCTCACGAAAGATCGATATGAAAAATTTTATTACAACAATCATTTACACCGAAAGGACTCTCACCGCGCACATACAAGATTATCGAGCGTATGGAACTAAAAAAATTAAAACGCTGGAAAATAAATGGCTTCAGTTAGAAAAACTTCAGTTTCAGCTACGCGTTCCATATATAATTATTGCAGATTTCAGATCTATGTGAAGAAAGAACCTACTTACCGAATACGCCGAATTCATCCACCAACTCTGTTGCTGTCCATCTTCCTTGCGGATACTGTTATGGTATCATGGGGACCGATGGTTAATTTTATCGGGAACCCACAATTACATAGTATGCTCGCTCTTGCTTAGTAATAGTATAATTCTTAGTAATAGGAATAGTAAAATAATAATATAAGGTAAGTACTATTTTTTTCGTATATTATAATTTCATTATCTCAATGTATTTTTAAATAGAAATTTTAAACCTCATTTTCCCCCAGACGCGAGCTCATTGTCATCTTACGGAACTCTACAGAGGCGCAGCTTATAACGCATGTGATGTAAATGTCAAGTTTGCAAATTTTCTACCTGTAGTCTTCCATAATCTGAAGGGGTATGAGTTTCACCTCCTGACGCAGTTTGTACGAAGATTCAAAGAGTAAGAAATTAAGAGCACTCCGCTGAACTCCGAAAATTCATCTCTGTTTTCTTGGGTTGTCTATGATTCATTTTTTCTTTGCAATTTCTGACTGCAGTTTGTATTGAGTATTTGCGGTATATGAAATGTATTGGAAAAAGAAAAATTAGAAATTATTTTAACATTTGATTAAAAATAAAATCTCATAGGATTAAAAATTAACCAAAATTACAGAGAAATATTTGTATAAACTATCTTGATAGTAACTTACTAGTGTTTTCTTTCGAATAGGTTGTACCTCAAATCTGCCATCATCTTTCGAGTAGATTGTACCTTATCCAAAAAAGGATTCAAAGTCCGTGTGAACTGGATTAAATTCTACTTATATATCTCTGATTATACCAGTATCAGAGAGAATTGAGGTAAATTCGTCTTATTCAAAAGAATAATTCTATTTATACTTGCTCTACCAGATTTTAAAGTGACACATTCTGACTTCTAATTTTTTGATAAAACACTGTAAGGATTTTAAGTTTCACTAATGTTAATTTTATTTTAAACCTTTACTGCCACCTCTTATTTTCCATTTCCTGCCAGAATAAGCGCGAATAGATTTAGTGTATGCAAATGACGTTGCAAACTTTAGAAATATTTAAGACATGGCCGGCCTTTATTCTCGCCGGCCTTTACTACGCGTGTGATTTTCGTTGTCTGCCTTTAAGACCAGAACTTACTTTACGCTGATATTCGAAGATGTAGTGTAGTCTTTGCATCCTGCTCAGTACCTACGTAGTACTAAAGGGCCAGTCTTCGAGTTACTACTCTCTGTAAAGCATCTTAGTTTGTAGAGACATTAGGTTATTTAGGAGCAGGAGACATGAAAAATGAGCAACGCCTTCGCCGGGAATCGAACCACGGACCTCTCGGTTACGCGTCGAGCATGCAGACCACTACACAACGAAGGCAGCCGAAGAAGGTGGGAGAAATACCTTACATACTCCCCCTTTTAAAGGGCGACTGGTGTTTTGGGGACCCAATCGCCAAATCGCGGTGCTGGAGAATCATCATCCACCACCTTTTTAGTTCGGGCGCCAGTGTAGAGACATTAGGTTATTTGGAAGCAATAGAGGTGAAAAATGAGAAACGCCTTCGCCGGGAATCGAACCACGGGCCTCTCGGTTACGCGTCGAGCATGCAGACCACTACACCACGAAGGCACGCGAAGAAGGCGGGAGAAATACCTTACAAGTTCTTATTAAGCTAGTTTATTTTCTACGTTCTAGACCAAAAGTATTAGTCTTTGTATCCCGAAGTGCGGAAGCACCTGTACGCTGTGAGAATAAGGGGTAAATTTAACCCTTCTTATCTTTGTTTTATTTTCTACATACGCACGAACATAGCTTTGAGTAAACTCCCTGTCCTGACTCAGGACTCCAGTTATGTTTGCAAAATCAACCAGAAGAAACAGTAGTCCTGACAACCTTAGTTAAAAATATTCTAAATTGCTGTCTGCATTTTCTCGAAAATATTAAAAGTACTGTAACTTAAATTTCAAGTTTACAAATTTTCTATCCGTTGTCTTCCATGGTCTAAAGGAGTATGACTTTCACCTCCTAATACAAGCTGAACGAAAATTCAAAGGTTAAGACATTAAGTTTCTCGCTTTTATTTAAGAATTAGTTTTTTAACATATAAAAGAAGAATATACTAAATGATATATATATATATATATATATATATGCATAAAATATTTTTATATTTTATATTAAAAAGTGATCATGTTAAGTTATTCACATAAACATTTAGTAAAGACTGTCCATTACACTTAATTTATTTACATAATAAATTTACAGTTTATAAGCTTAATAATTAAAAATATTAATATTCAGAGATATAAATACGAAATGACTGTAGCTGACAATACGTTGAGCATAAGCAAGACTACTTTGTTGGACTAGGAAGTTAACATAGTTCAAGTGCCGAATCTGTCGTTTAAGAACTTTTTTAGCTACGGTTACATTTTTGGCTTGAGCTCAACAAATTCTTGGGCAATTTGTCCAGTTTATTCATCTTTCATTTCACTAATTACACTTTTACTGGTATGACAATAGAGGGGATGATTTTTCGAGTAGTCTGAGGTGCTGAATAAGCTCAACTCGTCGGCCATATCTTTGTTAATATCTGCACTTTCTATTTCATAACAAAGATTGTCTGTGTCTATGAATAATAAAGGTGCTTTGGATAAGTAATTCTTCTTTATGTATCTCTGATGAAATTCATACATCAGAGCTTTTGATAAATCCAAAATATTGAGGTCGTTTCAGAACCAAACTGGTTTTTGTCACTCGATGGCTGCCAGATCATCTGTGATGATCTTGAAGAGTGAAATGTTGGAACAACGATTAACTTCTGGGTCGTATTTCGCGATGGCCAAGATAAATTCAGCTACGTTTTGTAGGATTTTCAATGGTCTTTTATAATGCGGAATTATTCAATAGCTTAAATAAGTTCTTTTCGATCGAACATTTAGCCAATTAACTTTGCTTAGTCTGGAAGTCGAGGTTATGTAGCAAGCAAGGAAGATTGTTTGAAAATAAGCTTTCGATGAATCTTGGTCACTTGAAAACTCAGTGAAACATATTGTTTTAGGTCACGATCACGTACCACGTACCAATTCTTTTGTCGCAGACTTGTCACCAGTTTGTTGGAACTGTCAGATGTGATTTGAAATTTAGCTACCATTTCTAGAGTGCAAGGCGACCACATGTTAGTTAGGCGTCACAATGACTTGCAAGAGGATAGTCGGAATAATTATCATGGAGTTCCTCTGCATACTCAAGGTCAGCCTCTAGGATACATCCTTCTTTTGCATCGTCGGCAATCTACATGAAGTTAAGAGGTTCTTCATGCCAATGGAAGTCATGGATGGGTAAAGCTTCGCTCATACCTCACGTGGAACATAGAATAAAAATGATGAATATCAAAAGAAAATAACAGTAGATATGAAAATATCAAATTTTAACATTTGAAATGATACTTACCCGCAAATACTATGGCATCCCAATACATAATACAGGATGACGGCTTTGTTGGGTCATAAATGTCCATATACTTATTATTGGCTTGGGTGAAGGCTGTGTGAAATCATAAGGGTGCCACCCCTCATACCCTTTTCTATAAACAGATACACATCAGAATCGATGAGTAACTCCATTTGGATACCGGACACGTGTAAAGAAGCTTACCAGGCCAGACTAGGTGCTGTATACATACGTGCCAGTTCCAGTTTGTAGAAATTAAGGCACTGGTGTCTGAAGTTTTGGAAAATGTCTGGCAGAAGCAAGACTTTACTTTTTACATAGACCATACTCCTGTATGAGGTTAACCGAATTCTTTCCAAACTCTATTTGCATGGTGGTAATCATTGTCGCTGATGTCACTCTCTGTTAAATAACTATAGAAGGAAGGGAGAGGGGGAAGCTCCAGCTCATCGTATCTTTCAAACTAGTCTAGGTACTCGTAGGAGCAGATTTTTGAAAGAATCAGAAAATTATAAATATAAATACCCTATATAATACGCTAAAAAGTAATAATACTTTAAAAATATGCTGAAATATATATGCATATGTATATGCTAAAGAGTAATACTATGCTAGATGGCACTGTAAAAGTTAATAAATACCCTATATAAAAGGTAATAATATTATATAGTTCTAATGAAATTATGACTACATTTTTGGAACCTAAGATCTGGTTTTTCTCCTAAATAAGTCCATGTCAGCTGAAAATGTTGTGGCTTTAAATTAGCGATGAGCTTATCTAGGAAACTGAAAAGGATTATCAGAAACTGCAAAGAATCTATGAATCATGGACAACCCAAGGAAACAGACATGAATTTTTCTGAGTTCAGCAGAATACACTTAATCATTTCTTCTTTGAATTTTCATGCAGCTTCCATCAGGAGGTGAGAATCATACTCTTTCAGATTACAGAAGAAAATTTTCAAACTTGACATTTATGTTACAGCAATTATGAGCTGTGCCTTTACAGAATCCCGTAAGATGACAATGATGCCGCACCAGGGAAACAAAATGAAGCAAATTAAAAATACGTTTTACGAGTAAAATTTTTGTTTAAAAACCTGTTGTGATAATGAAATTATAATATCCGAAAAGAATAATATTTACTTTATCTACATTCACTGGCTTCTTTCAGATATGATATTCAGAAACAGATTCGTAGAACAATTGGTTCTTTTGAGTGGAAAATCATCGGCTCTACAATTTTTAAAATTCTGAAGATTCCCCTTTCTTCTTCAAGTAAAGCCACTAGAAAGTGACTCAAAGCATCTTTTCCTCTATATAGTTCAGGTTCCCGATAAAATGAATACTCAATAAAGTGAGTTGCCGATAATATAACAATACCGCAAGAAAGATGGTCAGCAAGAGGGGTAGTGGATTACTTCACCGGATCTGGTAAGGCAGGTAACATTGACAAAAATGGATTCGAAATCTGCATAAATTATATGTGGAATGGGTAGTTTAAATCGAAATTTTTTTAACTAAAGCCATTTATTTTCCGTCATTTCAATTTTTTGAGCTCGATGTTCGCGACAATCTTCTACTTGCGCTTTGGCAGTCTCTTTCTTCGTGAAACGTTGTAAATAACAGCCGTAATAAAATTTTTCTTATCTATCTTTTGTGAATCCGGCAAGAAGACTCGAATTTTCTTCATAATGCTACTTTTGGCTATCCGAAATTAGCAGCAGATTGATATGGCGGTCACATAAAAAAGAAAAATTATTATTAAATAAAACATTTAAATCCTAAAACTTGGGAAAAAACATAAATGTTTAAATAATGGCTACAAAAAAATTTAAAATAATGGTTCGACTTCTGGTGATTAGAAGAGGCAAAATATCGTTGATTCCCCAACAGAACACGCTGATTGGCAGGTTATTTCTTTGAACCTGAACTTGTAGTGAGATACTCGGTATGGATAATCGTGAAAATCTTTGACAGGGTGAAGGCCTGAAATGTTCACTAGGGAGCAATAAGCAATATGAAAAAAAAATTATAAAAAGATGTGAGAAATATACGATTTTCATAGTCAAATTTAATAGTGATATTAAATAAATAAGTAAACACGAAAATGATTATATTTATGATAAAGTAAATACATACCTCGAATAACAGGTTTTTAATGTAAGACATGGTTTAAATTCTCAACCCAGCATTCAAGCTCAAAAGTTCACGCGTATCATCTTCAGGCAAAAAACTCAAGTATTTAACTTTTCTTTTGTCATTCTCCCTTTTAAAACTGCCCTTTTTAACTCCCATTAATAATAGGATTTCTTTATAATTTGCTTTAATATGATTACCTTTATTTACTCAGCATATCACAGAGCTTGTAGCTTTTTATTATAATATTTATGGCATGCGTTACCATTGTAATTATACATAGATTAAACTGAAGGAGGCTTATTTTTGTTTTTTCACCTATCATAATTGGAATTAGAACTAATTATTTTAACATTTAACCTTGTAGAGACATCAGGTATTTTTGAAGCAGGAGCTATGAAAAATGAGCAATGCTCTCGCCGGGAATCGAACCACGGACCTTTTGGTTATTACACGTCGAGTGTGCTGACCACTACACAATGAAGGCATGCGAAGAAGGCGGTAGAAATACCTTATAAAGTGAATAAATTAAAATTCATTCAGATTCAGGTATTCGCTTTCATCGGAGTTAAGCTAATAATACTTTTAGAATGTGAAAAAAAATTTCATACATGTCCAAACAGCAGTTGAGGAAAATGAGTCTATATTATGAAAATAATCTTAACTTAATAAAAATCTTACTTCTCTTTAGAATTATTTGAATTTTAGATAGTTGTTGCATTAAATATTGCATAAAATTCACTACATTATTAATTTAAACGGGCATTTGCCAATAATACTTTATATACCAAATACCTTATATACTCCCCCTTTTTAAAGTCGACTGGGGATTAGGGGACCCAATCGCCAAATCGTGGTGGTGGACAGTCATCCTCCACCACATTTTTTTTTAGTTCAGGCGCCACTTGTAGAGTCATTAGGTATTTTTGAAGCAAGAGAGATTGAAAAATGAGCAACGCCTTCGCCGGGAATCGAACCACAGACCTCTCGGTTACGCGTTTCTGAAAATACATTCTGGTAGGAAATTGTAAGCTGAAGCTAGAAGAGCTAGGAAAGGTGCATAAACTTAACTGTTATAAATTTAGGATAAACCTTGCAACCTTATATCGCAAGAAAGGAAGCTTTTAACTTTGATTATTATTTTTCTCTTAGATATGTGTTTTAATTTTCTTCAACGGAAATTACTCGTAATGTTTCCTTAATTGATGAGTTAAATATCTTTGCTGAGTATTGCATCATTGAAAGGTCTTCCAGATTTACTAAATATGTAAGGTAAAATCATAGAAGAAAAATTTTACGATGAATGTACCGCGAAGACAATTCCAAGACACAGAACTTTATACAGCAACGGTGGGGTGAAGGAAAAAATAAACAGTAATAAAGATGTCGCTTTTTTGTAAATTATTTTATTTTGTGTACTATTTTTAGACATACTACAGACTGCTGCTAAGACAGCTATCAAAACACTTATAACTTGTTACATGGCTCATTTTAAAGAAAGTAAACGTAGTTCACGTCGTACAAATTGAGACAGCTAAACGTAAAAATGCAAAAGTTAGAAAAATGAACTAAAATTACAATTTTCACTAGTGATTGATTTTAAACACCTTATTTTCTTTCAACTTGGTTGCATTTTTATCTTTTTTATATTATGTATCTTTCTTCTTGCACATTTCATGTTTTCCCATCTTACTTAAACGAAAAATCTGTTTTTAATCTCAAAATACCATTAGTCTGCGTTTCCTAAAATTGAAGTCAGTTACATTCTGTTTCTTATAATATGTTACTGGATTAAGATAATTGTTTCCTGTAATTTACCATATTCCAAACTGAAATTCAACTCATTTTTGTTGCTATATGTACTTTATTTTATACCTAATTTCATATTTCATAAAACTGGTTATTTTTATTTAACTATTTCATTTATAATCAGAGTATTTTTAATTTTCTCTTGGGACTCTGGGCTTTCTTAAATTCACTGTGTATTTTCCTTTGAAAGATTTAAAAAATTTAAATACTTAAGGAGTAGTGGTTGAAACATGTTCTTAGAAATGTTGTCCTTTCACATTACCATAAACGTTTCTAATGCATCAAACATGAAGCTCATCGCATAACAAGAAAGCATGAATATGCATCAGGATGAATAATTAAGAGCCAGACGTCTAAAGGAGAACAGAAATCAATCAGCTGCATAAATTCAGTCCACAAACGTGAAGATTAAATTGTGGGACAATAAGATGAAGTGATATTTCTGAAGAAAAGTGTTCGTTAGCTTGTTGAAATCAATTTATTTCCCAAAATTGTTCATAATGAGTCTAAGGTTGGATTTGCTCTTAAAGTATAAATGATAGTCACTTAAAAATAGACATTTTTACGTAACTCATTGTTAGCCTATCCAGAATAATGATTAAGCTTTATTGATTCCTTCAAATTAATAACTGCAGAATACTGATATTAAACGACAGCAGTTTTAAGAAACAGTGCTTGTTTAAAAGAAAGTTTTAATAGTGTAATACACATTAGTCTCTGTATTTTCAGGCCTTTCCGTATTTAAGAAAAATATTCTTAAATATCATTTGTGAATATTGAATTTTGTATAAACCATGTATTTACTGCCGCTCAAATAACAAAGAGAAGGGCTTATGCAGTGAGTTTATCATGTTTAGTTGCTTTAAATTGAAATTATAATAACAATGACAAGGTATTGAATTAACAGTAGAATATGTCCAGTTATTTTCTTTCTCATTTTTATCTGAATTTGGGGAATTTAGCTAATATTTAAAGAATGTTACATGCACTCAACTTTTCCTGAACAAAATTGGTTTGGTTTGGTTTATGTGATTACGGCAAAGCCACGAGGGTTATCTGCCTAAGTAAAGGGATGCCTTCGTGGAGGACTTTCTAAGGGAAACTGGCTCGTTACACATGAAGAAAAACACGAAAACGTTCATGCAGCCAGCCCGTTCACGAGATTCTAACCTCCGACCGAACTACCAGTGTTCAGGGATTTTACCGTTCAGCCTCTTGTTCAGCTGCCCTGAGCAAAATTGCGTTTCAAACAATTTACGAGAAAGTCTTAAACTCTTTAGTAATATATAAAAATTTTAAATAATTTATTTTATTTTATTATTGTGTACTGCTCCTTTAATGAAATGTCAATTAAATCTTTCAGATTTGGGCAAAGAATTTATGATAACTTTTCAAACTTACCGAAACTTTACTGACATCTCATTCTATGCTGAAAATGACAGGAATTCTTTTATATTAAATAAAGATCTGAAGAAGTGATGTATAAAAATTATGTCACAACTCGAAAATATTATTTTGTATTCTAGAAAAGTATTTTTGAAGGTATTGAATTTTAATACAAATAAAAAATTACTAATACAAGTAACAACAAAGTAATAAAATTTGATCTAAAAAATTACTACCTCTCTGTTTTAATTTATAAATTATCTCATCACAGAGGCAAGCAGTCTTCAAGCAAACACGTAAATATTTCCAGCTATTCATGCTATGTTACTACATGCTACATTACTTTATTATTGTGTAAGGTCTACTTGTCTAATTCGTGTGAAATCTGGAGAGTAGTGACTGCACAGAAGAAGAGTTAAAAACTACCTTTTATTACACCCTTTAATTATTTACAGTGCGTCAACTCGACGCTAACAAACTACGCCTCTGTTTGGGCGGTTGCTGAAACAATAAGAACTAAACTCAAAATTTGAAGATATTAACCCGCGAGGACGCGCGCTGAGCTACGCGAGGTCGCGCGTCGGGCTCCGTAGGCTCGAAGCGTTATTTCCTAACAAAACAAAAAATTGCTTGTTTGATTGAATAAAAACATTTAAATAATAAAAACAGAGTGTATAAAATACAAAAATATACATTTAAGTTTAATAAGTCTAATAAAATTGTATTTTAAAACAATTTTAAGACTGAAATTATTTATCATTAACAATACAAATAAAACTGATTTCTTTTTGAGCGCAAATGAAATTTAGTACTAATTTATGCAATATTAATTTTTGCAGAAATAAGTTCAACATAAAACTTACATTTCACATTTTTTGCAAATAATCGTGCTGTCACCGCACACGTTTCTCGCACTTAGCACAGAAAATTTGTGATTTTCGGTCCTTTACACTAGGACACATATGGCACCTTTTTCTTTAACATTTCTGTTTTTTTGCCGAGTGTTCTTCCCAGTCTTCTCTATACTTGCTATTTAACTTTTCACTCAATTCGCGTGGAAGATTTTGTTGCGAACTTCTTTCTTGAATGTGATCCTTCAAAAGTTTTAATGCAAGTTCTTTGATAAATAAACTTCGTTTCCTATATTGCATTGCTAGCGTTTTCGCAGATAACAATAATATTCTAGCATTTACAGCTGCAATGTTCAACATACTGAAGAATATTGTCATTGACCATCTGTTGCTAATTCTAACTGTACTATAAGTGGATGACATTTCATCTACTACATCTACAGCACCCTTTGTTAAATTATAAAAAGTTATAATTTCTTGTTTTTTTGCTTCTCCAGTTGAAAAATCGATGGCGCTGTCATTATGCATGGTGGACAACAGAACAACGCATTTGTTTTTCTTTGGTGTATAGGAAACTAATGTCATATTTCTTTGAAATCCAAATAATGATGAATATGCTTCTCTTTTTCTGCCACATGTAAATTCTTTTGGCAGTTCTTTTTTATTTTTTCTGATCGTTCCCACAAGCGTAATTTTCTTTTCAAGGAGATCATTTGCCAAGGTATAACTGGTATACCAGTTCTCAACGGTAAGGTTTCGTCCTGAATTCAAAATGGGCTTCACCAACCTCTGGAATATTTTAGCAAAACCATTTTCTGAGTTATACGGCCCTGTGGGTTGCCTTCCTCCATAAATTTCAAGATTCGAAGTGTAAAATGTCCTTGCATCAACTAGAGCAAAAACTTTAATTTCATATTTTGCAAGTTAACTTGGAATGTATTGACGAAAAGAGCATCTTCCAGGAAAGGGTTCTAATTTTTCGTCAATTGTGACGTATTCGCCAAGACTGTAAACATTTTTACAATTTTCAACGAACTTTTCAAAAACATTTCTAATCGGGGCCAGTTTATCAATTTCCCTTCTAGAAGGACGATCTCTTATGTCATCAAATCTTAAACATCTCATAAAAAACGTTTGTAAGACATTGTTCGATGAAAAATATCAAGCCCTGTTCCGTCAGTCGCCCAAAGGTCGCGAACATTTACGTGAGAAGCTTTGGAGTCCTCCAAAATAATGAAGACCGATAAAAGCTCCTATTTCTGTAATATTTGTGGGTTGAGCATCTCTCTCTCTTCCAAATTTGATGGCAATAGATTCGATATAAATGTTCGTACAATCTACTAGAATTTTTACTATTATTTCATCCAGAAGCTGTTGCCAAGAATTCATAGGGGAGGACACAAATTTTGCTTCACCAACATTTCCGGGCAATTTTGTCACGATGTTGTGAGCACGAGTTCTCATAGCTAGTCTTGGTCCTTTTTTATTCCATTTTGTGACTTTATCTTTGCCAAGATAACAATTCGCGGACACTGAAATACTTGATTCATTACGAGAATCATCGCTTGAGTCCAATTCCTCTTCAGAATTCGATTGGTGATCACTAAACTTCACGATTGGTGATCACTGTTCTTCATCAACTATTTTTTCGTCTTCTTCATTAACTGAATCTTCATCAGTCGACACTTCAGCTAATAGTTTCTGTAATCTTTTCATTTCATCGTCGTAACTCAAATAGCGTGTATAACGTTCATCTAAAAATCGCTTTCGCTTTAGAATTCTACTTCAACATTTGAACAAATAAAATAATCAAAGCTTCTTACCTGTCAGACGAGATGAATTCAATACAATATTCTATCCAATTTTATTGACGACACAGACAATATACGACGAAAGCACTTATAATTACAGTTGCATATAGAGTTCGCACTTAACATTTCGAGGTTCACCTTTCTTCGCAGTCTCAATCGTAATTAATTTTAACTCAAAAAGAAGTCAGACGCACAGCGCCATCTGGCTCCTGTAAATATAGTTTCTACATAGCCAGACATTTTTTCAACTTCCTGATCTCTTTCACGATTCTAAATGACAATGCGAGCGCGCGCCTCGGGCCTGCGAAGCCCGGCTGCCCAGTTTCTGAGAAAAGAGGGAGGGATAAATTCCGGAAACGCTTCTGAATGACACATACATGACCTTGAACGAAGCTACTGAGAACGGCGACAAATTTCACCAAAGGGAGAAATTTTTGTATTATATTTTTGTAACGACTGGGCTTGGAAGGCCTGACGCGCGTCCTCGCGAGTTAACAAATAGTAGAATTACGCTACAGGGCTCAGACTATCCTGTTTCCCAACAGAGCGTTGATAAGTTCAGTGGCAGCAAAATAATAGCCGTTACGCCACGTTTAACCAGCAAAAACTGCTAAGCCGAAGCTCGCGCTATAACACGCACATAATTTTTCCAGACTCTCTAACTTTCCCTTCTAGAACTTGATACTTAAACCTTTTCTCCCGCTAGTAGAATTTGCATTAATTCACGCGCGCTACCAAATTAAAATATTCTGGCATTCACAATTAGGGGAAAGAAGGCTTATAGGAAAGGAACTTAAATTAAATTAAATTGGTTATTTAAAATAAATATAAAACCCTACAGTTGCCCGTGCCAGAAATTAGCAGACTTGGATAAAGGTCCTTAAAGACCTGTTATAAACTGTCAAATTCTACAACTAACAGGCCCTGAACCCCGTTTACACACAGATACTAAAGTTTAAATTATAACAGAAACAGATCTTTTCCTCTTTGTTTCACTGAACTTCATCAACTTTAGCTGGCATTCAGTCATGTCGTTCCAGTCATCTGGAAGGAATACTTATGAATACATGTTTCCATCAAACAGTAGATACTACTTTAATTCACAATGCATTAATTCAGTGATTCTCAACCCGTAGAACGAGTTCCCTAAGAGGGCGCGAACACACAAAGGGGACGAGAATATCCAAGGGAAAATATTATTTAAAAAAATTGATTAACTGACTGAAAGGAAAGCACACATACACATAGAAAACAAAATACATTTCGACACATTTAATAATTAATTTATTAAAGTAAAACAACTTCCAAACCAAAACGTAATCAAAACACACCAAATTAAAAACGAATTTAATAATTATTAGTGACTTCCTTGGGCCTGTCTTCCAGAGAAACGTTATTCGAAGGAAGGCTTAGTATTAGAAATAGCCACTCTCAGTTCTGTTTCTATATTTAGCCGAGATCTATATTTTGTCTTCAAAGAAGCCACAGCAGAAAACCCAGTTTCACAAAGGTAGGATGTTGAAATGCGAAATGCCCTTATTTTTAGTGCAGAAAAATAGTCCTCTACTCCTGACCAAAATTCAAATAGTGATTCATTACTAAATTGTCTTTTGCTTTCGCCACTTGTCATGAACTCTATGAATTTTTCTTCCTCGTCAATTGAGAGTTCTTCGGCAGTCATGAGATGGATCCCTAACCCACTCATAACTTGCTATCAGTTTGTTGTCAGCAAGAAAAAACTTTTTAAAATTCTTTGCCAGGATGGCTAAATGATTTTCAATGGTTACAATAACAACTTTTACAAAATGATTTCAATGGTTACAAAAACAACTTTTACAAAATGATTTCAATGGTTACAGAAACAGCTGTTCTTCTTCAGCCTTGTAAATTTTAGTACACTCATTCACATTTGCAAACATTGTTAGGTTTTTTTTTTGCTTTAAATTTCTGCTCCACAATTCCAATTTTCTAAAAAAGCATTAACTTTATCACTCGTATTCAACATATGTGTTTTTTCTCCTTGGAATTGAAGATTCAAGTTATTTAATTTCTCGAATATGTCGACCAAGTAACTCAATTTCATCACAAATAAACCATCGCGAAAATTTTCGGCTTCCGTGTCTGTTTTCTTCTTCTAGGAAAATGGCGATTTCTTCTCTTAATTCATAAACACGTTGCAAGAATTTCCCACGTGATGACTGTCTTGCCTCGCAATAAAATAGTAACGATGAATGTATTGCACCCATGTCTTTGCAAAGTGCGGAAAAGATTCTTGATTTCAGAGGTCTCATTTTGATATAATTTACTACGGTTACAACCGTAGTTAACACAATATTCAGACCAGGACTCATTTCTTTGGAAGCCAAAGCTTCTCTGTGGATCATGCAATGTGTCCAGATGCACCGAGGCGATTTTTGTTTTACAAGTGCTTGTATATTTTGGAATCTTCCGGTCATTGAACGAGCACCATCGGTGCATATCCTGACGCAATTTTTCCATTCTATGTTTGCCTAGTTCATAAAATCATTTAAAATAGTAAATAATGCGAGCGCTGTTGCTTTGAGTTCTATTGGTTTGCAGAAAAGTAGTTTTTCTACTACTGACATATTATCACAAAATCGAACATAGGCAATGAAATGACCATTTTTTTATTACTATCTGTTGCTTCATCAAGCTGTATTGAAAACAATTAGTCACGCAACTTCCAGAAAAGCTGACACTATACCTCTTCAGCTATATCACCAATTTGACGAGCAACAGAATCATATGAAAGAGGTATGGACTTCAATTGTTTTGAAAAATTATCTCCAAACATAGTTTCCACAATCTCAATTGCTGCTGGCAAAATAAACTCTTCACCAACGGTGTGAGGTTTCTTACATCTGGCCATTTTTTATGAAACTTTGTAGGATGCAATTAAAGATTTTTTATTCACAGACAAAAGTTCTTTAAAAAATGATTTTTGCTTTTGATATGATTTTAATTTTAATTCGAAGAATTCTCTGGGTTTGTTGACGTACTCACTATGAAGGGTTTCCAAATGTCGTTTATTAGGTTTCATGCTGTCTGCGGCTAACATTTTTGAGCAAATGATACACAGAGTCCTTTCTTCTTCATATACTTCAGTACTGGTAAACCCCAAATTTAAGCATTCTTGAGAATATTTTCTTGATTTTATTTTCGGAACCACGCTCGTCTGTGTACTTGTTGATGCTTGACTATCGTCTAATGCTCGCTTACACCCGCTTAAAGAATTATCCACGAGTGTGCATAAATCTGCTGCCGTGAAAATTTAATATAGTGAATTGCAATTAACACGAAAACATATATAACATACGATAGATTCGATAGCGATCCACTCGAATGAGAATTAAAACTTGCGTTATCGAACATTTTCTTTCTTCCTATCAGAAAACATTTGCTTTGAGCATGCTCAAGACGGGCTTCCACAAACCATATTACTTATCTTTTCTCTTTCCTTTAGTCATGCTTCTGTTTTATTTCTTTTATTATTCCAAAAGAAAAGTATTCCCAGTTTCTAAATTTAGCTCACCCAGTCTAGGTTAACTTTCAGTAACGAATTTTTGTACTTTCTTATTATTTTAACGTTTTCTCCTTATCTCCCTGTTTGGCTTTCATTTCAAATATAATATTTAAATTTTCCCCGCTTCCATTCACTTCATGTGTTCACCGCCCGGTTGGCAAAATGCCAAATGTGGTTTCTCGCCAACGTTGGCTCGCTTTTACTGTTGTTTTGGCAGTTAAAAATAATTTAAAAACAAAAATCGAAAACTTCCTTTTTTAAAAATAACTTCCTTTTTTAAAAATTCTATATGGGTGCGAAAAAAATTATGATTGAAAACTGGGCCTCGAATAATGAAAGATTGAGAAACGCTGCATTAATTCTTTTATTGAGTTTGTAGCCCTTTTGCTTTTATCATAGCTTTCTCAATTTTTCCGAATATTAAGGTTTTTCGGGTCACATTTGCTCATTTCATATTCATGCTTAAATTCTAAACTTAATCCCCTTTTCGACTCTCCACAATGTGTGGTGAAAACGCAAGTGTAAAATGTCACAGTGAACAAACTCTCCACGTAAACGCTCATCGACTTGTTAGCACATAACAACCTCCTTAGACACACCCTAAATTCATTACTTAATTCTCCATGAGCTAATAAACAGGAAAATTAACTAGAGTGTAGGTGGAGAGCCCTATAAAGCACATGCATACCATTTATTTAGTATTTTTCCACTTTCGGCTTAAACACATGCAAGCTTTCGCTCAAAATCGCATGATTTGACTTGGCTAACATTTCGTTTGAACGAACTCACTTGAATATTTTAAATTTTAAATGCGCTAACTTTACATTTTCAGGTTTTAGCACTAAATACTTATTATATATGCTCTTTTGAGCTTTAAACCTTCATTAAAAGTATCGTTTACTTTAATACAACAGATATTTTCACATTTTACAAAGAAATATTTTTACCACAATGGAGAACAAAAGGAAAATTTTACTTGAATGAATACTTTTCTCGCCAAAAGTGCGAACCTAAAAACAAATTTTCATTAACAAGTACTAATACGAGGCTGTTTGTATCAGGCCAGATCTTTTAGCCTTTTAACATAAATAGTCTTTCAACAGACAAAACCGAACTTCTAGTTCTTTGCATTAGCATTACATTTCTACAATACACTATACTTTGTGCTTTCGCCAAATAAAACTAAAATAACTTTAGTCCTCAACCGGGGCAAAAGATTTTACAATGTAAAAACATTTGAAACATTTTCATACAACTTTACACAACAGAAAAAATTTATTGAAAAATCCACTTATCTTTGTTTCCTCGTCGCTTGGTATTCAGCCATGCTTTTATTGCAGAACACAGTCAATGTGAGTTTATTCACATTAGAGACTCTCAATCTGTTTTTGTCCGCTGGTTGGAACTGGTTTTTTCTTTTTTCGCCTTGGGTCATTCTTCTTTTAGGGTTGAATGGTGGCATTTCGCGTTTCTTCCTCTTGCTGGCCAGAAAACTGGTTCTTTCATCGTCGGTCGTCGAGGAATCTTGCCTGCAAACTCTCTGCTCCGGTTTTTGCTATGGGCCTTGAACTTCGGCAGATCTCTTCTACATTTTACCGACTGGTGGTCTTGTTTGTACTATTCTTTCTGTACGCCGCCTCCTTTATGTATCCTGGGGTTGTCTGCTGTGAGACCTTGTCATAGCACGGCGATCCTTGTTTCTAGCCGGGACCTTTCTTTCACCCTTGAATTTTTTTTTCCGCTGGATCTTCCACACTGTGAGGGATTCTTTTTTCAGGAATTCTTTTGCTCATCTGAGACCTTTTCGTCTGGTTTGTTCTTTGTTTTTTTTTCTTGCAGGTGGTGGAAGTTCTGGTAGGGTCGAAATTGCCCCTGAATTAAATTAACAATACCATTTAAATTCCCAGTTTTTTTAAAATTTTCCTGTTCAAAAATTGAGTTAAGAATTTTTGCTTTAAAAATTCACTGTATTGTAGGTTAGCTCCCTCTTTACTTTAATAATGGCTCGTCTCAATCACATAAATTTCCATAAATGTCATTCTAGCAAATGACTTACTTGTAAAGTTAGTACTATGCCTATTAATATGACAGCCACAAAACAACTCCCATTTTGAAAAACTTTTAATTGCATTTATCTTATCTCTTGTAACACTTGCAGCCTTAAATACGTAGGACAAACCGAAAATAGTCTTAATATTAGAATTAACAACCACAGAGTACATATTAAAAAATTCGCTTCCATTAGTTTTGACTCGTCTAATACAGCAGAATTAGAACACTTTCAAATACATGATTTCAGCAAAATTAATATTCAAATTTTGGACATTGTGCCTGAATACAAAGAAAGATTATTTCAAGAGTCACTCTACACGCTTAAATTCAAAACACTTTACCCATATGGACTAAATACATTCAACCAACACGTTAAGTTAAATTCTGTATATCCACCTTACTGCCATTTTAAATTGTTTGGTAAAAAAACATCACGAGGAACCAGAGCAGGTAATAAACAGAAAAATAAATTTTTTCGACAATAGATACAGCAAGATTAAACGATAACATTAATAATTACTTTCTTACAGAAAGTTTCACCAAAAATATCATTACTTGATTTCATACTTGTAAGCACAAATTCTTAATGTTTCTTATTAAATTTATCAAACAGCATTTTACCGGACACAATATAATCTGAGACCTAGTAATAGATTTTTGTAATTTTAAATTCTCTACCAGTAACAAGTGCAATAAAATTTGCTTCAAAATCAACTTCCTACATCCATACTATTACACTATTCAGTTCAACAAAATTTTCAGAAAATGTCAACAACAATTTCCAGCTACTAAAGTACAAAATCTCACCAGCTTTTAAGTATCAAAAACCTCTTAGCAAATTGTTAATTAACCACCATGATGTAGATTCTCCAGCCCAATGATACTGCAAAGAACTTCAATACAAAGACTACATAGACGAATTTCATAAACATATTGTTACTGGCAATTTAACAATAGTAAAAAACCAGCTTTTAAGAAATTTAATGGAAAAAGGCACCAAATTTAGACCAGTCTTGAAAATGGGCAAAAATCACTGTTTTAAAAGTTTCGAAAAAAATCTTAACGAGTTTATAGTTAAAACTAGTTACAAATTAAATATTCCAAATTCTGCCTTTATGGCATGGAAACATGAAGTTTTAGAAGAATTAAAACAAATAATTCGAAGAACTGAATTTAATAGCAATTTACCATGGAATTTAGCCAATCCTCTTTTACATGATTTGAAACAAAAATTCATTATTACAAAAATTGACAAAGCCGGTAATAATTTCAGCATTATTTGAAGATTTTTTTATGTCTCACTAATTAATACTGAACTGAATAATGGTATTACTTACAAACTAACAAATTCACAAGAAAATGTCATTGCAAAGAAACTTAAAGCAATTCATAAAAAACTTCAAATTTCGCAACCATCTAACTACAATAGATTAGCAAATCTATATGCTCTTCCTAAATTCCATAAATCACCACTCAAGTTTAGATTTATTGCAAATGGTACAAATAATTATAAAAAGAATATAGATTACATATTTGCAATTTTACTTAAAAAAATCTGTATTTTAATTCATCAACTAGTTAACAAACAGCATAACTATAGTTGGATTATTTATAATAATACTCCAGTTCTCAACATATTTAAAATTTTAGAAATTAAGAACATTAACTATGAGAACCTTTATACTTCTCTACCATTAGAAGAAATTTTTATTAGTTTAATGCAACTCCCACAACTTTTCCTGATATGCTTAACATCCTTTGAATTGATAGATGGAAAACTTACCTGCATTGTGCATTATTTAATAACTACATTAAATTCAATAATAAGATCTTTCAGCAGATTAGAGGATTACCAATGGGAGCCAACAGTTCTACGCAAATATGTTCTTATTCCTTTTTGCATATGAATATAAATTCCAACTTAGTTTGAATAAGAATGAATTAAAGTTATTTGAGAATACATTTAGATACATTGATGATATTATAACTTTCAGTAATAATTCTGCTTTAGAACAATTCAAAATTTAGCCAAATAGTTTAACACTTAATAAAACTAATCAAGATACTATTGAATACCTTGACCTACTTATAATTAAACACAGTAAAATTAAATTATATGATAAAAGAAGAAATTTCCCTTTTACTACTATTAAACTAATTAATTGGAACTCTAATATCTTTAGAAAAGTACTAACTTTTTATAGCCAAGTAATCAGAATAAAAAACATTTGTACTGAAATAGAAGATTCAAAAGATGAAACAATAAAACTAGTTGATATTCAGGTTAATAACCAAGTCCCATCACAATTTATTAATTTATATATTAAAAAGACAGGCATTAACTTTTCTTTATAATTTATTGACTCTTTATAGTATGATAACATTACCTTAAACCTTAACTGGAGGGTAATGAAGGATTTTGAAGAGTTAAGGGATTATCTTGTAAATATTTCTTGTAAATATTTGTAAAAATGTATATTTAATACTGGATTCTTTCCTTTTACTAAAAAAGGGCCAATTCTTTTCAAAAGTCTCAATTATAGCCCGAATTGAGTGAAAATTTTAATCTTTTTCTCTTTTTCCTTAACATTTTTGGCCAGTACTTAGTAAGTTTTATTTCACATCTTAAATTCAGTTTTAATGTAATTAAATATTACAATACTTTTTACTTTCATTAAACATTTTTTTAATTTTTCTAAATTAAAATTCAAAAATACTTCTTAAATTAAATTTACTAAAAATTATTACAGTCCTTAGTAATTTGCAACCATTTTTCACATTACAACAGTTTGTTTTTTCACAGTTTTTACACAATTTCACACACATTTTTACATTACTACACAACTAGATTTAAAAAAAGTTTCAGCTACAGAACACACTTTTTACATTACATATAGTTTGCATCATAATAATTTTAAATAGTTTTTTAAATGGTTCTTACATACAGCAGCTTATCACTCAAATTTACCTTTTACTAGCGCCCTCTTTTATAAATAGAAGGAACACTACTTTACATCACTTAATCTGACTTGCTACTTATCCACACTCCAATAGAAATAATGGTAAATTTATTAGTTTAATTTAAAACTTACTTTTTACTTGCCTTTATTATATTATTTTAGTATTATTTAATTTAGTTTCTAGTTTATTTTTAGTATGTTAATAGTTTCTGTATCTTTTTTGTTTATATGCATATTCGTGTCGGGGAAGTTTTTTGTGGGCAAGAGTTTCTAAATAAAATCGGTTTTCTAAAAAATTGGTATTATAAGGGTATTGTTTTGTATCGGCTTTGATTTGTACTTTTCTAAAAGTTCCACTTGTTTGAATTACTTTTGGTAGGTCACATCATTTGGTTTTACTTTTGGTTTTGAATTTTGCACTTGCCTACATAAATGACGAAACACGAATTGAATAATTGAAGAATTAGGTTTGAGGGCAACTTCCCCTTAATAAGTATGTCTTCTGCCCCAGCTCAACAATTATTCACTTATGCATATTTTTTATTTTTAGGATTTAAAAAATTTATTACAATTTTATATTTGTTAATAGATTTTTGCTACTTGCACTTGATTTACTTATGTTCTCAGAATTTTAATGATATTGTAGATTAGTTCGAAGCAATATAAATTATTTATAATTTCTTTTTTATTTCTATAACATTTTTTACTTTAAATTGCCTTTTACGAACAGAAATTTTGTTAAATTCAAATTTCATGCCTTGCAGCAATGGCGCGAGAGAATTGTTTAAATTTAAATTTAATTTAACTTTACTATGTTATTTTGAAACACTATATATATATACAATTCTAGGCTCTTGAGGAAATCTCGCAAATTAATTAATTGATAAAAGGCTAACAAGATTCAAAGCTGTACTTGCATGAATATGCAATACAAACTAGTACACGGTGCGGCCTAAAATTACAATACTGAGAGCAACTTCATTATGTTTTTATCTCCAATCATAAGCTTACATTCACATACGAAGGAAACAGAAATGTTGAACAGTATTTTTGAAACTAAATGGTTTGATTGTATTTCCGTAATATAATAACAAACAGAAAAAGAACTGTACATTCGCAGAACGAAGTCACATAGTTAATTTCACACGCAAGGATTTATTTAAATGTGTGTAAAAACGCGTTTCTGAGCTCTTGTTATCTTAAGAAATGTGAAATTTGAATCGTAACTTTAAAACTCCATTACTGTTTGTTGCTTTACGTTCATTTGAACAGATAATATAACCTCAGACTAATTACGCTCATCAAAGTATTTGGTACTTTCAGTAGTGGTAGATTAATGTGGATCTCCTAACTCTTTAATTAGTATTCCAAGGGAAAATTAGATATGGAAGTTTTATCATTTCATTGGACTGTCTTTAAATTCGATACGCTGTTATGAATCTCAACTGAAATTGAAAAAATGAAGTAGCTATAATTAATTCAAATACAACAAATTAATAGCCCATTTTAACATTGTTTTCCAAACGCAAGAAAGTATCGAAATAATTTATTTCTACCTTTGACCTTTTTCGGAATGTAAGTTCTTGCATTTGAAAATAATGCCAGTATTTCACTTGTATAATTATTTCTCTTCATTTTCTTAGAAGCAAGCATAAACCATGTTCAATAGACAAGGTTGCAAATGATTCTCAATAATGATTTCCTGTTCATTCAACAACTGTCTTTTAGAGACGCCTATCCATTTAATAAGATGTTCAGGTGATGAGGGAGAGAAACAAAGACACGCCGAATAGAACTCCACACCAACAGGTGAAAAGGAAGCTTTTAATATGCCCACTTCTAAGTTTTACCGCAGCTGCCTGAAAACACCTTCATATCCTTGCATTTCAGAGATAGGCTTGTGAATTTTACCTTACACCAGCTGTGTTTAAGTAGAATTTACCAATTAGTATTCACGCTACTTTTGATGGAGTAGATCTATGACGCGCACAGTTCAGAAAAAGGAGTGAGGTGATTGAATCCCTTCCTGACAAACAAATTAATGATTTTGCTGCCATGGTGGTCACGTAAGATGAAACCTACTGAAAGCATTTCAAACCCCCTACACTTAGAACTGATAATTTAGTAATTATATCTCATCTAGCATTTTCAGTTATCTGAGATAGTTTTTCGAGTATTATAAGGAATTTTTACTATCGATCAAAATCCAAATAAACTCCTTTAAAGCAACCTCCAAATGCCTCTTTATTATGAATTTTGATCTGAATACTGAGCAGTGTTTGGTATTTTAGACTATGTCTATTGCCATCTTCTACTGTTTTGATGAAAACACCACTAAACATTTTGCTCGTGTCAAATTTCTAGAAATCAATTTATAACGTGTCCACAAAAGGGCTTACTCGGCCTTTATTTTCGCAGCCGTTGATAATAGACATAAACTTCCAAGTACAAAAATGTTTTAAATGACACAAAGATCTTTTACGCACTTTTAAATTTAAAAAATTTAATTTTGTAAAAATTACGAAATCTAACTTTTTGTACGTTCCACTGGTCATTATAATAATATTTAGGAAAATTTTACTCTCATTTTAAAATATATGCAGGAAAATTTTGCCCTCGTTATAAAATATATTTACAAAATTTCTACCCTCAATGCAAAATACTATATTTAGGAAAATGTTACCTTCATGTGACTGCCGTACGGCAAAAATTGACTGAGGTATTTGCTTTTAAAGTCGGATGTCATATTTATGGGTCGTACATACATTGATGAGCTAAGTTTTTGAATTTGTACCTAGCTAGAAGTAAAGTGTCAGTTTAAGAAACGATTTGTGAGGTTGACACAAATACATTTAGCGACGAGCATTTCTATGCATATGATTCGAATAAGCGACGAGCATTTCTATGCATATTACAGAGAACAGTATTGATCAATAAAATTATTTTTCAAACAAGAGATCTTATTCAGGAAATCTTACAGAATTCTTGTTCCAGAGATCACTGGCCATCTTCAGTGTTGTCATATTCTCAACTCCTAACTTCGCTTGTGCAAATAAAAAATAAAGAAATGTTATAATCAATTTTTGTATGATTTTCAAATTAGGACTGTAATTTAACAAAACTGCAGGAGAATATTAGTAACACATTTGTAACGTTTCAAAACTTATAAATTAACAGGCTGAAATTTTTTTCGGCATACTATTTGTAGAAAAATAATTAATTAAAGAACATTACACAGTAATAAATTATGAAAAAATTTTCTAATTTACTATTGTGTAGGGTTCTATAATTAATCATTTGCTAGCTATGCTAATTTATTTATTTTAGACCCCTAAAGAAACTTTGAAAATGTCGCTGAAAATCCCAAATTTTTAAATTAAATAGCTTGCTCAATTTTTGTTCTACAGGAATCAAAATTTTTGAATTTTTTTTTTTTGCGACATTTTTCCAAATATAAATATTGCGACGAGGGGGGAGTATAAATAGCTGGATATATTTTATATGAAATATTTTTTTAAATTATAAATAAAAATAATAATATAATAAATTATAAATAAAAATAAATTCAAGATTTCGTATTTATAATAAAATTATAAATACGAAATCTTGAATTATTAAAGTTTCTGTAACATTTCTGTAGTTGGAAGTAAATGCATGTCTGCTACCAATCATGAAATAAGGCCGATTTTGAAAATAAAGGTCGTGTAAAGACTTTTGTGGACACTTTGTGTATTACAAGAGTCTGAGGTGCGGTAACATTGATGACTTCCAGGGATCAAAATTCAATAGTTCTTATTTCCATGTTACACTAAGTGGAATGTCGCTTTTCAATCACAGATTATTAGACCAAAGTATTTAAATTATTTCTCTATAGAGTTCTTTTCATTTCTTTTTGACATAGGTAGAATGCCATCTTCGTAAACTACGATGTTTTCGCAACAACTGCTCGAAAGTCTCATAATCTCGTAGCACTGAGTTGCACCCCTTCATATTTTTACAAATTTGTTGCTGAAGAAAATTGATAAATTTTATATCCGTACTCTAGAATGAGATATATAAGAGTGGCATAAATTATTCGCAGCACTGCAACACCAGCCCCCCCCCGACTCGCCCTAATCTTTGCCTGGGACAAATTTTAAAACCTGGAGTCTCATTCTTCTCTTTTCGGCTAACTTTTCTATATGCGTTCCATAATTTCTTTCTAAGGTAAATCTCAGGTAAGTTGAATCTTTAAAACAATCCAGCAACTGTTCAAGAAGTTATACTGATGTCGGTTAAAAGTAAAAAAAACAGCTCGATGATTTACAAGTTTGAAGTTAAACTTACGCTTCTCCACAAATACCTGAACAGCCAGTAATTATTTATTGAGTAGCTATTCAAGTTTTTTTATGTCTGTCTCACTACTGTAACATAACGTCGTCAGTAAATAGACCGATATGACACAGTGAAACTATATTCTTTTTTTCCTCAGCAATAAGCAAAGAGAAACGTGTAGAGCTTCGATGAATATTGCCGAATTGCTTAATGTAATGTAATAAACTTATAAGTTATTGTTGCATTTTACAAGAAAAACAAATCTGTTAGGAATGAAATTTTAAATCCAAGGGACGACCTTGTTCCCGATGTTTAGTTCATAAAACATTCCTTCAAGTGTTAGTTTTTACAAGCAACAAGCATCGTCAAATATCTTGGTTAGTTCGAGAAATACTGCTATAGTGTGCCTGCCAGGACTGCAGGTTTCGACATCTGTTAAAGGTTTAGGTGAAATATAGAATATGATCAATGGCTCAGGCCCACTTCGGAAACCATATTTATTCCCTCATATGCAAACTATGCAACATTAGGCGACAAGCAATTCTTTTTAAAAACATCTTTTCAATGATTTACGTCAGAGCAACAATCCAATAGCTTTTTGCGGATCTCTTAACCCTGTGACGCTTGCTAATATATATTTTAATTGTTAGTTTTCCTTGCTTATGGAACTTACCCATTTCCCAAGACATTTGTACAAGCTTAATATTTGTGCACTTATTAAAATTTCTGCCATGAAAAGAGAAATTTATGGCTTTTCTTTATTGATTTGAAAATTCAGCAAATTTCTTCCTAAGTAAATTTTACATTAAATTAAATGTAACATTACATTTAATGTAACATTTACATAAAATTAAATATAAAATTAAATGTAACATTACATTTAATGTAGCATTTACATTAAATTAAATTAAATGTAAGCATGGTTTAGACATATTGTCATAACATAATAATATTTAATGAATTTCAAGAATATAAGAAAAATATGTATTCAGTTCGTTATGATAACAAACATTATGTGTTCATTATGATAAGAAAAATATGTTTCAATTAATTCTTGAAATTCATAATAATATTGAAATATTTGAATTTTCACCTTCCGTTATTAATTTGTCTATACAATCAGAATTTCTGAATCAAGTTTAGGAATACTCTTTATATAAAATCTTCTCTGTATAAGCCCGATTTCTGAAACATGTCAGACCCATAATTGAAATTCTTTAGCAAAGTAGTGTTTGAGAGTACAAAATGATTTGCAATTTTATCTGTACTTTAAATTCATGTACCAAATATCTTAATGTCTTCCTCGGAATGTTATGAATGAATGTTCGTGTATGCTAAGGTACATGAATAAGCATTTTGCACACCACTATTGATTTCCAAGAAATTTAATATTCATATCGCGTGGCAGATACTGAATATTGCATAGGCTATGGTGCATTTTGCGGAAAATGGTAGCTGCGAGATATCATATAATGAACAAGATATTCTTAAGGCATAGATCGTTTTCGTCAAAGGTTAGTCGTATAGATATGTGATTATGGTAAAGACTTTAATAACAACAAGAAAAATATTAATCTTTCACGCGCGTGCAATATTTTTATTTTTGTTATGACTGTGCTTTCAATAGAAAGGCTAATCAGGAAAATCGGCTTTAATCAGGGTTTGTCATTGCTGACAGTTCGGAAATACAAGGGTCAGTGGTCCACATCTGTGGTTTTTTTTTTTTTTTTGAGCATTCTGCGAGTTAAACTTGGTTTTCGCAATACGTAATATCTTTTGACTATAATCAGTGTTAATCTTGCTAATTGAGCTTAATTGCCATTGGTTTTATTTTAATGGCTTACGAATGAAAACAGTTTTAGCAAAGGCAAGTAGTACTTAGGCTAGAAAAAAAAAGGAAAGAGGTCAGGAATGGAAGTCTCATTTATTCGGGAGCAGCTTTACTTCCAAGAAAAGAAAACTGAATCATTTTAACATAAATCTACAAATAAGAAAGACTGAATGTTGCTAACTAATAATTTTAAGAAAGTCCATAACATACATCTAGAATTAGAACGAGCGTGAAAGGAGATCAATTTTAATAGATACTCATAATTTCAGTGTTACATGGATGAAATAAAATAGATTCTAAAATAGATGTCTAAGATAATTATAGCAATCTGGTCATTTTATAGCGCGCTTATTTTTCACATGTACATGATGCATTTATAATAACGATGGATTTATAATAATAATGCATTTATAATTTTGTTAAAGTTGTAGAGGAACTGACAGATAATCAAGTTTTGTCTCGCTTTTGATCCTATGCAAATACTTTTTTCATGTCTTTTAAAAGATGTTATTTCATGTTAACTTCTAAAAGCGAACCTTTTAATTATTGTACTCAGAAATTCTTAATTTGTCCATATGAACTACATTATATCATTTTGTCATGATCAGAATCTGATTACTACGTAGGTCTGATATATTACGATGCCATAAAATAGCCTATAATTTCTCTTAATCCGATTTTCCTGCATAAACATAAGGAAATTTGACATTGGGAATACCTGAAAGAATGTTCTGCAAGACTGTTTTAATGAAGCTTGAATTTCATTGAAATGATCCGAAAGATAATGCTGCAACTGGATTAATTTTGTTTAAAAAATTAGTATTTATCGGATTATGAATTACAGCTTAGAAGAGTATGCGGTTTTCGATTATATGACAGTAACACGCTCGCTGTGGAAAAAAAACTGTAGTGCTTGACTTTCTTTGCTAACATACAAAGTGTTTAACTCTATGTAGACGTTAAACCATTTATTGCTACACCTAAGTAACAACGTAAACTTGGGAAGGGTGTACAAGACCCTGTATTTAAAACTAACTAAGAAGAACAGAAGCCACTCCTGGTGCTTACAAATCCGGCGGCATTTATGGCTAGAAATTCAAAGCAATAAGTCAAATATTAAACTAAATTTAAATATCTAATAGGCAAAAGCTGCACAGAGCAATCTAACACAAAGCTGGCTGAGCACTTCACCGGCGGGAATTCAACTATCGTCAATTATAATTGCAAGGCCGATCTTATCTAAAGTAGCAAACCTAGATAGCCTTCTAGAAACAGAACAAGCTCTGTCTTAACAGTCTCAAGCCTCACTAACGAATAGATTCCCAATAATCCAGGAAATCTTCAACACTGCTTCTAACACAACCAGCATTTCATAATATCATGGATCAAAAGTCATGTTGGCAACAAGGGCAACGAGAAAGAGGATGCCCTAGCAAAAGAACCAGCTAGAGGTGTAAATGCAACGAAACTAACCGTTCCATGACCAAGCTCCCACATCAAGATGCAACTCAGAAATATATTTCAAACTAGCCGAACAGGTTAAGCGAACATACGAAGTTATATTTAAGAATAACTTTCCCCTCCCCCCCAAACGTCGTAAATATACAAATAACATGGCTGATCTCAAGCGACGGCCCTTTCCTCATGTTCGTCGCTTTTTCAGATGGCGCAAACTGTCCTTCACCATTGATAGACAGACTTGTAGCTTCGAAAAGCAAGTGGGCTTTGCTTATCGATTACGAAGTGTTCAAATAAATAAAATTCAATGATTCTTTTCCTCATGTGCTCTACCATACGTAATTAATTTAAATCGCACACATACAATCACTAAATTTAATATCTATTTTATAACCATGCATTATTTCTGCTTAGACAACAATGCAGACATATATTAATTTTCATTATTTTTCAGGCTCATTACATGCACAATTGCTATTTTTTATTAACAAAGAGAACTAAACTAAGCATATCAATGCTTTTGATCACTGTATCAGCAACATGAGCCAGTTTCTGTTTATCAAGACATTTATAAAGGTCTCGGGATGAATTAATTCGAATTATAGAGACGATTGACTGTATCATAGAGGTTTATTCGCATTGCTTTCAGTCTCATGTATAACAAGAAAAAATTTAAGTATGAAGGTAGGCCCTTTCTGCAAGATTTTCTATATACAACTTTACCACAATTCCGCATAAAGCGTAAACGAAGCATCCAGACTTCGTAATCGATTACAAAGTGCAAAGTACATCAGCTATTCCCCATCGATGATGAAAGGACATTATGTGCCAGCCGAAACCTTTCCCCAGGTATTTCTACAAGAGGAATGTCGCACATTCAGATCCATACAGACGCAGGGAGAGGGGCGATCCACAGCATTACCTATTCGCATGCATCATAACAACAAGTCTGCACTTGAAAAGGCAAAGACTAGAGCAAGGTGCGAATTCACACCTCAAATGCGCAATCAATAATAGCTATATAAGGTTTCTCCTTCAATCTCTTAACTTTCTTCGTGAGCATAAACTGTGAAACCCTATGTGGAGGACAGTGAGCAAATCTAGGCTATGTCCTTTAATGTTGAAGAACTACAAAGTTAGAAGGAGGGTTTAAAGTGACCCTTTAATTCAAATAATTACAACTCTCCAACTTGAGAGTAAGCCACTACTTGGGCTGAACTAAAATAATATGAAATAAAGTGTGTTAACAATTCAAATACCTAACTTAATCTTAAGTAGGACGGTGAGGGAAGCCTAACTCTTAGTGAAATGCAATAAATGCGAATTCCACTAGCAAGCACTAGTAATTGCAATTGCCTATGCAGGCGAACTTTCAGTAGACAGAGGAAATCTTTGCGCGCACAGCCTTACGGCGATAAATCCAAGACTCTGATTTTTTTCCCTCGTTAACTCCTGCCTTTTAAACTGCTATCAGATATATGCGATTTGCATAAATATCTCGTTCGCGCTAAATTCGGGCAGCAACTGAAACTTTGAGATATCGATAGGAAAGTTCAAACTCAAAATAATTTGGTTAATTAAAATAATGAATGCTACAGCTATATAAGGAAGCGCTTAACCCAAATAATTGATATTCTGACATCAAAGGCGCTAGAACTGTGCAACAAAGCGTGATCCAACACAAATCAATATGCAAAGAAAAGCTTCCAATGATTATTGTTTGATTTTCTGGCTGAAAGCGGTCACAGCAAATACTGAAAGCATTTCAAAACACGCCCAGTCTCCATATAAATGGTATGAAGCATCTAAGCACACTAGCAGTTAAAAGAATCAATGCTGAACAATAACTAAAGTGCATAAAGGAGCTAAGTACTTGGATTGTATCTATAAGCGATGAATGGCGGGTATGATGAACATGCAGTTAAATACTCTACCAGCCAAAGTAAATCTGTAGATTTGGCATATAACTGAACAACTGGTGAAACCGCCAGCGGTGACAGAGCTTGCGATGTCGGCTGACCCAAACAACAGCAGCACCTCGACAACAGAATGGTACCGTGGGCCCCAGGAAGGCGTTGCTAATTTGGATAGCTAGTGTAAGGGGTCCATACCTACCTATTCAGAGTACATAATAGGTGGCCCTGCACTTACACCTAACCTAACCTAACCTCCTTTTAAATGCACGCGAAACATAAAATAACTGGTTATTCAAATTAAAGAAGCGTCACAAAACATATGAAAAAAATATTAAGAAGGGAGTTCTGTGCCTATAATGCACAATGTAGTCACATTTAATTATTTGCTATATAGAAAGATTCCAGTTCATTTCCTTGAAGACATGCTACAGATTGTTTACTTCTTTCCTTAATGCTAATCTGTTTATTATCTTCTTCTTTAAATAAACCCATAATTTAAAATGCTTGAAACTACGTTCATGGATTAAGTTGGATTTGTAACAGCTACATTTGGAATTGAAACACGTATAGTAAAGGATCTTGTCATACATAATTCCTAAAACTAAATCAGATTAGTTTTGATTTTAATATCTCCAATAAAAACATTATAATAAATAAAGAAAAGATTTTGCCTGGTTTCCACTTGCAATTTTACTCCGTAGAAAGCAAAAATTGCAAAGTCTGATTCTATAAAATCTGAGTCAACGACATTTATGAGTTTTTGTATTTGTATAAATGCAGAAGAGCTTCATAAATTACAGCAACAGTCATGCAAAAAATTCACAAAGTTAGAAAAACTTTTAATTTGGTTACACATATAGAATAATAAGTAGGAATTTAGATCTAAGTCAAAATTTTACAACTTAGTACTTTGTTATAGCCCGAACAACCTTTATGAGGTTAATATATGACTCAGCATATTATTTATTAACTTTTCAGAAATATTTTGCTCAAAACAGGCCGTATGTTCTTCAGAACAGAAAAAAGCCATTTTCCATTTCCTGACTTTTTTATGATAACTTCACTCAAAATCTCAGAACAGATCAAAATGTTTGCAGATCAAAGACTAGAGTGAATTATTTAGATTGCGAGAAAACACATTAGGGCTGTTTTCCTAAGTAATAGGACACATTTGTGGAGTACACTTATAGGGAAATATGCACGTTGCACACTAGAAAACCACGTAAACTGCCATGCAGCTGGTATTTAAACCCAGGTATAAATACTATAGTTTGTTATTTTAAAATAGGCACTCAAAGGTCGTTGATGGCCCCCTCCCATTTACGATCGTTAAGTGTCGTCATCGTCAAACAGCATTTATTTTCTCCACCTCGTTTGAGACTGTTCGAGTCAGCCTTTCATTCTCGTACTTTTCATGAAACGAAACATATTAAACGGAAGTGAAATAGGGAAAAAATAAGCTACTTGAAAATTTTTACCAGCAACTGTTGTTGCCATGGTTATAAGTCAAATCGGATGGCGGATACTAAACTCGAAGATCCTATTTTAAAGTAAGAGTATAGTATTCTACTCTGTTAATACAACTAAGGATTTACACTGATTTGTACTAGCAGATGAGTTGTAACTAATTGGCTGCGCTAATTGTTTGCACTAGTAGGAATTACGCTAGTAGATGATTCGAATTATCTACTAGACAGCAGCAACAAAAACTGATTTGTAATGTAACCGAAAATTGTTGTCTTATGAATTTTAAGATACCGGTAGCACAAAAATCTCAACAATGCCTCTTCCGTAGTGACTGTTTGCGTTTAATATAGCACTTGCCTCGCTCTTACGTTATTGCTATCCGTATCAGGACAGAGGCTGCATATTTGCTTTAATGATCTAAGCATTCTTTATCAGATGTTTTATAATCTCAGATACGTATGCATTTACGACTATAGGATACAAAAAAGCTAGTTTCATCGCAAAAATGCACATTTATCTGGTCATCTTAACGCCGCAGTAGTCTTTACTTACATCATCTTATCTTAGCAGCCTTTTGCTTGGAAACCATAGAAAAATGCATCATGCGCACAAGTGTCTTAAAATATAGGTGTTGAAAGTTTTGTCTACTTTGCAGATTTAAACTCATTCACATATAATTTATTGCGCTTCTTGTAAATACACCATGGGCTTCGGAAGTGGTTTACTCTTCTAGATATACTTTAATCTCGTTTTGTGTTCGGGGTAGTAATTAGCTTTCCCATTGCCACTGAAGCGATTATTTAAAAATCCTCATTACTGCATAAATACTAACTCACATTTAATTAATAGCATTTATCATTTCTTCATATAGAAATTTTACGTAGTAGAAGTATACGAAATTTCTTAAATTCAAATGAGTCATATACAACTCCGGAAGTTAGCAGTCAGTTGGTTGCTAGTTTAGTTTTGAAAGATTTCAAAGTGACAATGGTTCAAAAGTCTTAGCTGAACTGTTCCCTGGAGTTTCTCTTTGAGTAATATCAATAATCTGTATTTCTTGCATGTTAAGGAGGATTTGCCTTATTTCTCTACTCGTTTTATTCATAGCTGTTATTTCTTCTGTATTCCCTTATTAATTAAAATACATTGTCAAGCTCTTCCTGCTCATCTATAGTAGTTATCTGAAGAGATCTCCACGAATCTGTAGCTCGCAACAATATAGCCTTAGTATAGAAGAGTAATTGAAAAATTATGCTAAATTTCAAATGTTCTGATATTTTACTTATCTCCAATGAATTCAATTTATATGAGATATGATTAAGGATACTGAACCTACTGATTTTCGACGTTGCTCTAAGTATTCGAATTATGGTTGTATATACAATAGGAAACGCAGTAATGCTAGAAACATTTGTATATCCTACATTAATTTAAGTTGTGAGTAAAGGTTGTGATCCAAAATTAATTTTATATGTGCAGACTTGAAATTGGTTCAGCAAAACCTTATGAGTAAATCTATAATCAGGATAGAAAGTAAAATTTAATTTCAAGTTAGAATTTTTCTTCGAAATATAATTATTAGGAATTACTAGCCAGGCGCTTGAATATATCAGTTCTCGGAAACACATTTCGTGTGAGTGCAATTTTTGGGAAGCTCGATGTCAAAGTGTGAAATTTCCCTGCTTATGGAAGCCTGACGCTTGCGTGATGTGCTTTTGTATTATATTACTATTTTATTTGCCATTCAGCTGCGCGACATCCGAAGACAAAAATAAAATAAATACTATATACCACTATACGATACAAGGCTCTAAAAAAAAGAGAACTTGGAACATAGAGCTAATATAAGTTTTTCTTCATTTAAATTACAGCTATATTCTATTCTTAAATTAAACATAAGAAAAACCCTTAGAAGGCAACTGCGAAATAAATCTTGCTTTCATATATTTTTTGAGGCCTTGTTTTTAGACATTTTAAAAACGCTTTTGGACATAATCTCATTGTTGTCTTTTTCTCATTAAAAATATGGACTAAATATTTAAGAATAAAGTTATGTGATAAACGCAAAACATGAGAAACAGTAAATTGTTCTTCCTTAAGTACATTTTATATATGTACCAAATTTTTTCTATTTTCACTACTACGGCATTCACACGCACGCAATATTACATTTTTCTAAAATATAATAAAATAACGAGGTAAAATGGCATTCTGCCTTCAAATTTCATCTTCTCAAGATTTCATTACGAATATCATAGGTTATCATAATTTTGTAGCGTATAAAATATATCTAAAGAACAAAAACGTGCTGATATTTATATTCCACGGTTTTACACATTCTATTACCAAACGTTTCGTGTGGTTTTTAATGAAAAGTTTGCAAAATCTTGCTTAATCATTTCTGTTGTTGTTGTTGCTAATGCTCACTTGTCTGACCTAACTCAGTTACGCCCCCAATTTTGATGGATAGTATCCCAGGGTCACGGAACCCAGGAT
>KK121620.1:266806-305258 GCA_000611955.2 Stegodyphus mimosarum | reverse complement strand
CTACCATCAACCTCTCGAGAGAACTTTGTGGTCGCCCCATATTTAAAGTGCCCCCCATGCCGCACGGACATTATACATTTACAAACATCCATACTTTCTCCGGGATTCGAACCCGGCCTCTTCGGCACGGCAGCCAGCGATGCTAACCATTATACCGGCTGAGAGGCTTAATCATTTCTACATTAATGATCTAGACTTTTACAACTAGGTAGTATTTCTTACGTATTCCTGTAATGCATTTTTGATAATTTTATAAGATAATAACATACACTTTGAGTTGCAAAATCGGAAGTTGAGAAATCGGTTTCTAAATGCCAACATTTTAAGCAAACTATCAGTATTTTATGTGAATTTAAAATGCTTTAACATTTCTTGACCTTCTTGAGCTTAGTACAATCAAAACAGATTATACAATGAAAAATATCAGATTAGTACAATCAAAACATATGCGCACATTTCATTTCAGCCTTTCTTTTTAACAGTTTAAAGTTGGGAAAAATAAAAAAAAGGTTAAGTTATTATCGTATTTGCATTTACGGGAAATTATGTCAAATGAAATGCTAAAAAAGATATATTTAAAAAATTTTTCATTAATTTATTTTTACTTTTTATTTATATATTTGTACCAAATGGTCGGATACTTGCAACTTAATATTTCATCGGACATGTCCAAATCCAACGTTCAATTAGCAGCTTCATCACAGAAAGCGTTGCTCTGCAAATACCACAATAAATGTCTAATATCACCCGACGAGAAGGGAGAAAGGACGTTCTCAAACAAATGCCGCCTTTCGCGCCATTCAAACAAGCACCCTGGAATTCGGATAAGCAAAGTTAGCTTCGCTAGGCCCAAGACCGTCCAGGAACACAAGGTATGTAATTTATAACATTGCTGGTTTTAATGACAATAAAACAATCCCGGAAACTATCAAATATCATATATTTAAGCAAAAAATATTAAAGAATCCTTTAAACCATCTTTACCGATATAATGATATTTCACTTGGAATTTCGTAAATAAAACTAGTAACAGGATTTAAACTCAACTGCTGCGAGTTCCTTCTTTTCCTTTCTGGGGGCTGCTGATTTTTGCAACTAAGAACCATGTGAATTACATTTCATGATAAAAGTCCATATAATATAATATTTCACAGTATTATATCATTTTATATAAAAAGGACTCTTTTTTATTAGCAACAAGTTACATCGTATAAGACTGCAAACTTTTTAGTACAGTCATTTTCAAAAGCTAACATCTGAAGATGATGACTTAATAATTATGAAATAATTATGAAACATACCAGTGCCCACATATACACAAACACAATTTCTTTGAGTATTTTTAAATCCATGACATGCAACATAAAAAATTTATTATCTAAAGTGGGAAAAATAATGTTTATACATGTGCAAATAGTAATAAATATATTACACTGGTGTGCAAAAATTAAGGACGAGACGGTTTTTTCAATATAACTTTGTACAAAAGCTTTCCAAATCAACACATTTAATACCGTAAGATCCCCAATACGTAAGGACATGAGTAATGTAAGCAACACTTACTAAAAGAGAAATCAGAGGGATAAAAAGAAGCTTTATTGAAAAAGTAGCATGGAGCGCAATGCGACTGAAGGCCGAAACATCCCTGTGATGGGTGTCCAGCAAGAAACATTCGGTCTTTAATAGGGCAGGTTTCACAGCGTCTGCCCATGCTGAGAATGAGGGTGCCAATGATTTGTTGAGGCATTGCTGCCCATTCGTCTTGCAGCGCCAATCGAAGCTCCAGAATCGTTACTGGTGGTAAGGTACGAGATGCCAAGCGTCTGCCTAGAAAATCCCATACATGTTCGATGGGATTGAGATCCGGAGATCGTGCCGGGCAATCCATACGTTCAATATCTTCACTCTCTAAGAGCTGTTCGGCAGCTACTGTGCGATGACATGGTGCATTGTCGTCCATGAAAAGGAACTGCGGACCCATAGCGCCTCTAAAAAGACGCACATATGGAAGAAGAATCTCGTTACAATAACGGGTCCCGTTAACTGAACCTGCGTCGAAGATGTGAAGGTCTGTACGACTACCAAGCATGATGCCTCCCCAAACGAGAACACCGCCACCTCCATACCTGTCCCTTTCAATGATGTTCGAGGGATGATTGCGGCTTCCCCGCTCTCTCCAGATGAGTATGCGATGAGAATCGCTACTCAGACTGAATCTGCTCTCATCTGTAAAGAGTACTCGTCCCCATTCATTGTCTCTCCAATTCCGGTGTTCCCGGCACCACAGAGAACGCCTTCTCCGATGGGCAGGCGTTAGAGGTACACACCGTACAGGGCGTCGTGCAAACAGACCACCACCGTGCAGTCTTCTGGCCACGGTAAAACGCGATATCGGTCGTCCAGTCGCCTGTGTCGTGTGTCTAGCGATTTCTCCCGCTGTCTGCCGCCTGTTTCTTCTGGCCTGTAAGGCAATATACCGGTCATCTGCGGGTGTGGTTCCTCGTGGACGACCACTACTAAACCCCCGGATAGCTGTTCCTGTAGTTTGAAATTGTCTCCAAAGTCGTGAAACGATGCTGTGAGCAATTCCGAACTCTGCAGCGACACTTGTCACACTGCGGCCTTCCTCCAACTTCCCAATGATTCGACCTCGGGTAAAAGCATCCAGATGTCGTCTAACAGATTGATTATTCGCCATTTCTCGCTGAGGCAGCAACTCGGTGTGATTTTAACTGCTATACGGCGTGCAATCTCTTTGCCAGAAATACTGATCTTACACCGACAACATGCTTTATACTACTCAGACACTCCCCCATTACGTCTACCTGCATATCTGCGCATGTGCTACCGTACATCACCTTACTTAATCTCCTGATTGGTCTTTCTGTCCGCTCTGCCTCTTCGTTCAGCTGATATGCTATTTTTTCGACTTCGTCCTAAATTTTTGCACACCAGTGTATATTAATAATGTTATGTAAAATTTACATTCGGGATAGAAGTTCAAACAGTACTTGAAAAGATATCTAATGTGCTGCTATACCACTATCTGGAAACAAAGTATGCATATTATAAATTTTTCAAGTATACGGCATTTCTTTTTTACTGCCCTTAGCTGTAGCAGGGTGCCATTTAGCTATTCAGTCGACTGAAGATTCCAAGAGCTATTTCAGTGCATTTCTGGATACGTGTGAGCACGTACGTGTTGCAGCAGATGTTATTTTCCCATACACGTTTCCAGCTGATGGAATGAGCAGTTAATACACACTTGTTTCTGGACAGTCAAAAATACAATGGTCAGGGTCTTCAGCCCCTCTACATATGCACTGCTCACTACCCCGAAAGGAAATAAATATCTCATGTATGGGCCATGTTTGGACAGGAATTGTGTCAGCTCAGAAGTACCACTGCATAATTTATCTTTGATTTTGAGAAGGTAATTATATACTCTCCTGCCAGTGTCGTCGTTATCCCAGGAACTTTGACATTGCTCCATCAAAAGGGCCCTAATGATAATTTTTTGTCTGACCGAATCGTGGTGGCCGCCCCACAACGTTGAAGATTGCCTTAAAGTACATTGAAATTACAAATGGAATTTGTATTGACATTGTATGGATAGCAATCTAATGCTGGGCTTTATTAAGCCTCGGCAGCTCCACTTTGTATGCTTGGCTTACTTTGGCACTTGCTGGATAAGTAGTCTCAGACGATTAGTTTCATGCCTGACGATTTGTTTGATGTATCGCAGTTGATGCAGTGATGCAGTTGATGCAGAGTGGAACTTCCACTATGCGCTTAACCGATTGGTGAATTTTGCCACAAATTACACAAGCTGGAGAGGCTTTGCACGTACGACTAAAGTACCCAAGCCCCTAACAATTGTAATGCAACCCAGTGATACTTTCAAAAACAGAAGTCCTAAATCCCAGATGTATTCTGATAAAATTTCGTAAGCTAGTCATGTACTTTCATCTGATTATCAACTATCCAATGATGTTTTCTCACAGCTGTATACAATGGATTCTGAACTGTATTTGATCTGCAGTAGCCGATGGCACAAGATCTAGCAAGACCTGTCGAATACCGTGAGCTGTTGCAGTGGAAAGACATGATAATTATCTTCTTCCCTACTACTAGCAGTCCAAATGGAGACTGTTTTTGATAATGAAGTTTGCCATCAATTATCTTATATAATGCATCGAAGTGAACTTTCTTTTTACATCTAAATATCAGTTCTTTTGACTTAGTAGTTCTTACCACTTCAACATTGATGCCTAGAGTTCTTACATTTATTTTAGATGTTAATTGATCCCTAATCTGCTTAGGGGAACGCTCACTGTTGCTTGTTTTAGGAGACATGGTCAGATCTGAAATTCTTCTGAGCCACTCTGTTCTTAGGTTTGACAAGTGTGAAAGGAGTTTCGCATTCTTCTTCAAGTTCCGGAACTTCTGTTGGTAACGTTTCTCGTGGTGGAATTTTCTAAGACAGGATATTATGGCTATGCTTTAAGCCTAAGGGCTCTTTTCTGACTGTACTTAATTGTTCCTCTAACGCCTGGGTTTGCACTTGTAGCTGGATGTAATATACTTCTTGCACCGCTACGACGTTCCTCAACGTGTTGGCGAAGAATGTGAACTGCTTTCTTGCGTTAAGTATTCATAGGTATTTGGCTTGTTGGAAAAATAAATGAACCTCTTCGCAGATATGATTGATTGTTTCAATCCTGTATGTAGAAGAAGAAAGGTTTGGGGTGTACTTGTCTGCTTTTGGAGAATCTTTAGTAGAACGCGCAGATTTGGCAGATCCAGATGAAGCTAGTGGTGATGATGTATGCACATTCACTAGAGTTAATATAAAGGAATAATTGAGAGTATTGTCATAGAGAAACACTGTTTGAGTATTGTAGCACTTAAACGGACCAAGTCGTAATTAACTCTATAAAAATAGTGAAATAATAAAATGCAGTGAAGAATACCTTTCACGAAATAGTGAATGCAGTCAAATTTCACACGATTTCACACGAGCAAGAAGGGCAAAATAACATTTAAATGTGTTAATCAATTAATTAGCACTACCATAGACAGACACAGCTGACGAAAACATTCAGAGGTAGGAGACAGAATCACAATTATTGGAATACACTTTACAAAATATTAAAAATAATATTGAATCATATTAAACTCGCCATGGGACAGTTGAATACTCACGTCTGACGAAGCTTAAAGAAGATTCGGCATACGGAATCTTCAAATCTTCCAGCTATTTTTCATCATTCGAAGCTTTCAAATCGAAATCTAAAAATCTGATACATGTTTTAACTTAATACTTTGAGAGATTCACTTTTTTGATGAGTAGAAAAGGAGTCAATTAAAAAAAGAATGCGACTAACGGAGTTTCAATGAGCTTAAATCTCAATAGCATCTCGAACAATGCTCTACTACCTAGTGCCACGCTGTTAGTTTCTGAAAAGAAATTTGATGAATCACTGACAAGTCTTTAAATAATTTCCCCCTTCCTATGCTAGCATTAATTCAAAGAGATTCTGGAAAAAAATTAAAAATTTGACTATTACTTTGAATGAGCTGTTACTCGAAAACATTTTATCAACTGCACAGAAAAAATGAGTTCCAGATTCAAGAGTTTTAATTATGAATTTCACTTATTAAATTTCATTTGTATCTTTTAAATGTATGTAGGCGTATTTAAAAAAAACTGAAAAATTTTTTATTAAAGAGAGATTTCAAATTCTGTTTTCAATCAAAAATTTTGTAGAGTTATCTACTGAGAGTGGAGTATCGAGAAGAACGTCACAACACAAGAACGAACACATTCGATTGCGTGCATTGTATTCCTATAATCCACACAATTGGTAGTGAACTGAATGACTAACAATAACATAATTATCAAACAATACAATATACTCACATTTTCTTTGTCCTTTGAAAATGGACAAAACATATGGAGATGCTTAACACATATTATTGAATACTGCCTTCTTCACACTTTGTAAAATAATACAACTACAAAAGCTAATAATAAAAAGAGACATATTCTCTGAGACTTAAAAAATCAAATATTAATTATTAGAATCGAATGTAAATTATCCACTGAGAGTAGAGTATCGAGAAGAGTGTCACAACACAAGAACGAACACATTTGATTACGTGTATTGTGCTCCTATAATCCACATTTGATTCCATTCTAGCGTATACACTTAATTATTAATGCAGATAATTACATCTCAAATGCCTAAAGCATGCTTGCATTCAAACCACTCTTTTGAGAAAACGGCTTCTAGCACCAAAACACCTTCATAAATGCTTGCAGTGATGTCGCATCAGAGATATTTGTGGTGATGTATGACGTAATTTGATATTCAGTTTTGTTCTCGGTTCAGTCTCTTCAGTTATGATCTTTCTAAGTAAGGGTATGGAGTGGATTCGGAAACTATGAATACGCAGTGTTATCTGCCATGATATTATTTCTTCCAACTAAACGGCCATTTGTTGCTCTAGCAAAATGATGATTGCCCTAGAAACATGACCTCTGTACTTCTAAAAACGAATGTAAATGTTTCTTAGAATAATGTTCCTTTGTGGTACCTCCAAATAGATTTGACAGGTAAACATGATATTACATCACACTTTCATGCTCCAGACTTAAGGAAAAATGAATCGCAAGAAACTTTCGCACTACAAAATGTAATCAGTCAAGAAACAGTTTATTACTTCAAAGGATCATTAGTTATCACAACAGATTGTTGATGGTTCTAGACGTATGTCGTTTTGCACTTGCAAGATTTTAGAATAAGAAGGAAAACGTGCAGAATAGACCATCAGCTCATGGCAGGGTTTACTTTATTGGGAGCCCGGAACCAGGAAACTTGCATATTTTTACAGGTTTTCGATTCCAAGGAACGTTTTAACTTACTGGACGATTCTGAGAATAGTTAAATTGTCTTAAATGAACTTCATGGCTCATGAAAAACTCTTTGATGACTTTGGTACATTTTAAAATAATTTCTCTAAATATCAAGACGGCCTTTAGAGAATAATTTTCGTTTTCTAAGGATGTAATAATAAGGCTAGCAGCTGGTTTCATTGACCGGCTAATTGCTTTTGAAATGCTTTTTAACTTTTCGGAATTGGCCTCAAACTTTTAAAAACTTTCGTAGATCTAACTTCAAAACATAGCTTTGTAAAATACACAAAATCTTGAATCAAAATGAGGTTTTATTATTGAAACAAACTGTAACTGAGGTGCTTAACGTAACACAGCAAGGTTAACAAGCACGAAATCTTTGGTGGAATTTGGACGTCTCTCAGTATTAGCATACGGCTTCTCTCAAAAGTATTCCGCTTGACAGTTGGGAAATAGAGCACTGACATGTAGGATATTCACGAAGTCCGCTTCGTCTCTTTGTAACAAGGCCGGACTTTTGTAGGATCCATTCGACTGCTGTATACTTAGCCTCACCTGTAGAATTGGCTCAACAAATGGACATGACCTGTCCTGCAGAATCCACTTTGAACCTGACTAGATTGCTTATAACAACTATTGAACCTCTATGACGGTACCGGAAACCCATTTATACTGCTTGGCCCGCCTTGCTCAAATCTTTACTGCGCTCTTACAGCGGAAATTTTGAACTTCTATAGTTGTTTACAGTATGACATGATTTCAATTTAAATACCAACCCACAATAGGATTTTAGTTTATAGTTAAGGTTTTTTGGCTTCAAGACTTTCATACGTATGACCCCAGTTTCAAGTAATAAGAAATGCCCATTGGATTATTATAATACAATATGATGTGTTGTATTCTTTTAGTTTATTTATTACGAAAGTATAAGATGCTGTCCAGTTCAAAATTTCCAGATTTCTCTTTGAACACCTGTTAGGTACTTTCTCTAAAATTATTAAACATTCTGTACTTATGCAAAAAATCTTTTATTCGCGCCTTATTTACATATCATTGAAATGGTACAACTAAAAATACAAGATTACTATGCGCGCTTCATAAAAATGTTATCGTTCAACTCGGCTTCCGTCATAATACTCTCTTGTTGCCACTCGGGGTAAAATATATTTTTAAAAAAATCAGTGCGTTGCGTTAACATTCGGGCATTTTGACTTAGTTACGGACCTCGTATCATTAAGAACTTAAAAAAATTAAATATACATTATTAAAATTTATAGTTCGAAACCTTTTAACTGTCATATAGATGCACCGTCCTTTTCTATTTTTTTTCTGTGTCCTAGTTTTAGTAATAGGCAGCGTGTTGTTATCATGTCACTAATGAATTAACACTTAATGTCATGACCATCATCATCGTCCTCCTCGGATTCAGCTTGACACTGCCATGATCTCAAATGGCTCACATGAGCTGTCGTACTAAAGAAACGCCCTTTCACCATCTGTTCTAATTGAGTCATTCTATAGGTATCGCTTCGTAAAACGTCTGTAACTACCAAAGGTCCAAGATATTTTGGTTGATTCTCTAGTTGACTTAGGTACTTTTCTCATAACTACTATTTCTCCTCGTTCGAATGCTAAAGAATTGCTTTTCTTCTTGTCATAATTTGTTTTAAATTTCATCTGCATATCTTCAATTCTCTTTCGAGCTTCATTCTGTAAGATACTGGATCCTCCCATTCATTTGCGTCTTCGTCTGTTATCATCCTCATCAATCTGTCGTTGAATTTTGGTGAATAACCGTGAAGCATTTCGAAAGGAGTTTCATTTGTAGTCTTATTTATCATATTGTTTAAATTCCTTTCGCATTCCTTAATCTTTTAACATACTTCTCTGCATTCGTTCCATCATTTATCTTTTTCTTTAAAATATCTATTAATTTGCCTAATTCTGGATCTGAATGCTGAATCATAAGAATTTGTTCATCTATCGTTAACTTTAAATAAACTTCGAAGTTGTTCCCAATTATAGAGTCTAAGGTTTCTTCCGGCTGATCAACTGGCGATCGACTCAATGCATCTATGTGACTCATTTTTTTACCCTGTCTGTGCTTTATTTCAAGATTGTATTCTTGGATTAGATTAGGCCACCTTGCTATCTGAGTACTTGAAGTTTTCTTCGGGTTTAAATAAATTAAAGCTTGGCAGTCTGCAATTATTGTCAATCGGATTCCAATCAAGAATTGTCGTGTCAAAGTCCAAACTATAGCCATTAATTCTAATTTGCTTGAATGATAATTCTTTTCTGATGTTCCTTTACTTACACAATAAGCTAAATGCCACTTTTTATCTCCACCTTTTTGCAAAGCCTTTCTGACAGCCCTTTGCTGCTCGCTTCTGTGTGCACTTCAGTTTCTGCTTCCGGATAATATAACGCTAGTACTAGTCCGTTAGTTAAATGGTCTTTTAGAGTACTGAATGCTTCTTGCTGATCTTCATTCCAATGGAATGTTTCATCCTTCCTCGTCAGTCAACGGCTCAGATTTCTCTGCATATTTCGGTACAAACCTTCTAAAAAAACTTTTAAGACCTAAGAATTGTTTAACTTCGTATTCATTGGTTGGTTTAGGAAAGTTTAATATGGCTCGTACGTTTCTTGGTCCAGGTTTCATACCATTCGATTTTATTAGAAATCCTAAATACTCAACTTCATCTTTTACAAATTCGCATTTTGTCAGTTTCAGTGTCAGTTTTGTTTCTCTCAATCTATCAAACACTTTTCTAAGGTTTTCCAAGATTTAGCCGTAATTACTACGTTTTCCAAATAGCATAATACTTCTTTATTAAGCAATGGACCTAAAACTTGATTCATAGGTCTCTGAAATTCTGCAGGAGCGTTAGCTAACCCAAAGATCATACGTTCAAATTCACCAGTATCATCTGCAGTGATGAAAGCTGTTTTCAGTTCGTTTCTTCAGTTATAGGAATCTGTAGATATCCATGAGCTAAGTCCAATGTAGTAAAAACTTTACATTCACTAAGGCATTCAAGAAGATCATCTATCCTAGGGTGTGGAAATTTATCTTTAACAAATTACGAATTCAACTTTCTGTAATCTACCACTAATCGTAGTTCACCTGTCCTTTTCCTTACGAGTAAAACTGGGCTAGCATACGGAGTTCTTGTTTCAGCAACAATTCCATATTTCTTCCATTCATTTTGTAATGTTCTACTGTCTATCTGTTGTGTAGAATCTGAAGAAATAGTGATTGCACCGAAGAAGAGTTAAAACTACCCTTTATTAATCTCTGATTGGCCAGTAACTGAAAAAGTAGAATCAAAACTCAAAATTGGAGATATTCACAAGTAGTAGAATTAAACTACAGGGCTCAATCAATCCTGTATTCTACAGCGCGTAGGTGAGTCTAGTGGCAGCAAGATAATAGCTATTAAGCTACGTCTAACCAGCAATAAATGCTAAGCCGAAGCTTACTTTACAACCACGCACAGAGATTTCCCAGACTCTCCCTATCACTATTACTAGAACACAGATATTTAAACTTTTTCTCCGACTGGGAGAATTTGCATTCCTTACGCGCACTACCAAATTTAAATATTCTGGCAGTGACAATTAGGGGAATAAAGGCTTATAAGGAAAGTAACTTAAAATTAAATTTAACTGGTTATTTCAAATAAATATAAATCCCTACAATTTATTATCTTCTTTATAGAAGCATGCTCTTTGGCGTTGGTTTTGTACGACTTCATGCAAATAGGCTTACTCCCTATAATTTCTTTAATATCTATCTTTGTTAAGTTTGTACACCCTAATTCCTCGCTATTTAATGCAAAACAATCTCGATACAAATTTGTCAAATCTAAAACTTCCTGTTTTCTCTCTGGCATAGTATTGTTGTTAACTTTAATTTCTTCTAAAGTAATCGGTCCCATAAACTTTTTAATTTCATTTATTAGCATTACTTCCTTTTGATTTGAATTTTCAGTTTTCTGATCTGGACCTGATTCAACTAATTCTGCTACTTCTTGCTCTACCGATACACTAATTCTCTTTCAAAATTACTTTTCGGCCACTGTAGTTAGTGACTGGTATCACTGTTTCTCCATGAATTATTTTCAATAATGGCCCCAACTCATCTTCTGATCCACTTATTGAAACATAACCGTTATTTATTTCATCAATGTTAGCTTTCACGAAATTAACCGTATTACTTTCGATTTCAATTTCTTGGGTAGCCTTCATTTTAATTAGCGGAGTGTTGATGTCATTTTGTAACTGTGAAAATGGGCAATCATTAGCGTACCGTATGTACAAGGTACTACCTATCTTGGCGTATGTAATATGTGGTAAATCAATCCATGTTCGACCAAATAATAAGTAGCATGGTTGCGTTTCATCTCCTACAATTAGAACTGTAATGTCCTTTACTTCCACATTATCAATCTCTAAATTAACAGTTACTTATCCCAGTGTTCTAGAGGCTGGTTTACTCTGGTTTCCAAAGCCAAACAATTCTTCCACATCAGGTTTTAAAATAAGATCCAGTTTCCTAGCTACAGACTGTTTCAATAAACATGAACTGGAACCCGTATCTATGATTGCAGTAATTTCTTCTCCATTATTGATGCGAGCATATTTTAAATATACAGTTGGTGAAACACCTGAGTTATGGTTTACGCATGAACTGTTTTTAATATTTGTTAAGTCTGAACTCTTAAACGTACACTTTTTAAAAGTATGACCCCTTTCATTACATTTCCTGCAAATAATTTCTTTTTTAGGTTGAGGACAATCCGTCGCTATATGTCCATAATCATTACAACTGAAGCATTTCGGCTCAAACGTTTCATTGCGGATACCAGAATTATATTCTCTTTTCCTTTCGTTTATTTTTAGAAAATTATCTCCCAAGTTGTATTTATTATCAAAACTGTTTTTAAAACCCACTTTAAAACTACTATCTGTCTGCATACAATCGTTAACATTTGTTGATCTTGAATACTGATTATAAGATCCCTCATCAAATTTAGAACCAAATTTAGGCTTAAGGTTATGCCTACAAGTTTTATTTTCTACTTGAAGTACTCTCATCCCTGCCCGAATATTTTCATATTCATCTGCTTTTTCAGGCAACTCTTCAGGATTAATGAATCTAGACCGACCATCAATGAAATGATCAAAATCTGTCAAAATCCGTCACATTTAATCCAGCAAGCCACTCTTCAAAATAATTTTTTAATTAAAACGTATTACGCAACGTTTTAAGATGATAAACGAACTTTTGCCAAAACTGTTCAGGGCTTAACTTAAATTTTCTCAATAGCAATTGCTTAACGTGCTTACAGTCAGCTTTTTCTTCTGATTATCTGGCAATTAATTGAGTTATTTCGTAAAACAATAGACCCAACAGCTGAGAAACCCAATTTTGTTCTTCCAATTCAATACGTCGTGCCTGTTTCTCAAATAAGACTAAATAAAAACTTATATCACCTTCACTCAATTCATACTTATGTATTAATTTACTCATATCACAAAAATTACTTTTACTAACATTAGAAGAAACAGAATTATTTGCATTGCTTTTTCTGATTCCCGCTTCTACTTTCAACTTTTTGAGTTCAAATGTTCTTTCTTTTTCTAAAATTTCCCTGTTTAAACGATCATTTATAACTCTATCTAGAATTTGTTTAGTAAATTCTTCGTTATAGTTCTTACTATTCAAAATCATATCCCTTAAGCCTACAATTTTAATATCAGAAGAAACATCTACGTCAAATTTTAAGGCAAGTTCCTTTAAGTCACATTTCTTGCCCTTTGCCAAATAAGCCATGTTAGGTTTCACTTTTCAAATAATAATACAATAATTATACTTAATTCTTTCCGTTTAATACTCAGACATAATATAAACAGTTTATAAATGCACGTACTTTTCTCCTTTCGTTTTTGGGGAGCTTCCGCATTCAAATTTAGGCTTAACGTACATTAAGGCAATACGTTATTAATAATCCTTGTTAATCCCACTTCTGAGATGCTATGCACTTTCTTTAAAACTATTGAACATTCTGCACTTGTGCAATAAATCTTTTATTCGCGCCTTATTCACAAATCATTGAAATGGTACAACTAAAAATACAAGATTACTATGCGCGCTTCATAAAAATATTATCTTTCAACTTGGCTTCCGTCATAATACTCTCTCGCTGTCACTCGGGGAAAAGTATATCAATGCGTTGCGTTTACACACCCTTCAATATTTTCTTTTCTAAGGTTCTTTTGCCAAGTAACAACGCTTTATTGACCTATTTAAGCATGATAATCATCTTATAACACGGAAACCTCTATCTCTGAATATGAAAATTCAACACATAGCGTTGTCCTTTTAATAGAGTCAAATACAAATAAAGACCTGATAAAAAAAACAGAATAAATGCCTAACAAAAATACTTATTTACGAAATGATAAATGATTCCGTTATGTTGGATTGGTTTTGCAAGGATATTAGGCGAGTCTTACTTGGGATTGACATCCTCAGCTGCGGCATGATTTCCCCATAGTTTGTACCTTCTCCAAATGTTGCAACGGTAATCTTTGATAATCAGATAACATCTGTATGTTAACAAATAAAATGTTTAAACTACGAGTACAGGGAATTAGTTTCCGAATTAGTATTCGAATGTTAGACTTAGTATCCAAAGCAAACTTTCAAAAGAAATCGGATTTGATCCTCAGACAAAGAGATAAAAGGACAATGAGTACTATCAAATACTACATTTAAGCTGTATAATTATTACGAAGCTGCGTACAAAGAGTACAAACTGTTTTATAGGATTACTTTGAAAAAATACAGCTTTGGATTGAAACCGAAATGTCTTCATCTACAGCACACTACCTTCAACTACCGATAAATGTAAAGTCAGAATTAACAAGAAGAAAGGAATGTCACTAGCCTAAAAATAAGGATAATTTAATTACCATATATTAGAATTTAGTTTGATATATTTCAGAGGGTAAAATGTGGATCCATGAAACGGGTAACAAATTGCTCGTATAATTAGAGTCTAGATACTCCGAATGATAAGACCTTCGAGAAGGTAATCCATGTTGCTTCAGGTAGAGAAATAGTATAACAGTTTGATGACATTAAAATCGTTTCATTGTGAGAAGCAGTTTAGCAGACGGGAAGTAATTTAAAGATTCGAATTGGTTATTAGCTTCATTCATGTATGAAAATGTTTGTGATGGGTGTCAATAAGAGAAAAGGTATTTAAAGGCTTCTAAAATAAATAACACTTAATACGGATGTTTTCCTCCCTCCTTCTATTCAATTATAAAGACCTGTATTACAACTAACTGGAATTTTGTACTCTGTTAGTTATACTGAGATTGTTATCAACGACAATTCCGATAGAATATTCATCTTGCCTCTAATTTGGCAAACTGTCCATGCAAAACAAGTTGTCAGAAACGTATTTCGTAACGATGACGCTAATTCTGGTTCAAAATATTATTTAAGCGGCATTAAGTACCACTAGAAAAGATCTTATTTTGAATGAAACATATCCAATTCAGAAACCTTCAAATTTCTGTTACCTAATTTTGGGTAAACGGAGATAATTTCATGTATTTGAGTTAAAGATAAGTCTTTAATTTGTAGATAAGTCTTGTATTTGAGTTAAAGATAAGTCATTTTTAAGTTAAGCATCTATTTACCTAGTCCCAAATTAGATATTTGAATGCTGTGTTGCAAAAGACAAATCCGGGTTTCTGATGTAAAACTGAGCATCATTAAAAGGGAAACCGTGGTTTCTGATGTAAAAAAATCATTAAATGATGCAGAAAACATCAGAATTTGAGACTTGAAGACCGGATATTTACTATTTGATTGTATGAATCATTGCTTACTTTATTTCATTCACTACGGGTTGAAGTTGTATATCATCGCCTCCGGAATTAACTTAGTGCGATTTCCTGAGCGGAGCAGGTTGAGCTTTTACAAATTCATTTTGCTTTTAAGGTCCCTTGTAATTGGAAACACTTTGGGCGAATACGGCAAGTCCAAGTTTATGTTCTTCCCTTGTAAGTATCACTTAGGAATTCTGTTAACTTCAAATGATCGGGTAAAAATTATACAAATTTGAATAGTCTTCAGAACCGAATGTATTCAATAACGCTGGTGCATCAGCATATTCTTAGATGTATTAGAATCAGTTTTAGCGGTTCACTTATACAGTGTAAAGTACTTCTAATGGATGTAAGCAAAAGTTGCATCTATCTATGCAGAGAAAATTTATTTAATGAGATCGAGGATGACTTGAAACAACATTTTGCTATGGTTAGTCTTAAGGCTTTGCAACGAATGTTAACTAATATTACGCCCAGGAATACCATATTTCAAGTGATTTGGTGGCATTCGAGATAACATTTTGAGAGATATTGTCAAATTCAGACTTTTATTTAGCTTTATAAAATTTCAGTTAATTATTTAATTCTTCAATCACAGATACAAAGCTACAGTTTCCTGGATTACGTAAAGTGTTCTATAGCAACATACAAAGATAGCAATTGTGACGTTCGAGTCTACTGTATTTTAAGATGTCACGAAGTTGCATACAACATTCTAGGTTTACTAGTGACCATATGGATTGATTTTATGGGTGTATTTAGTGGTTTGTATATGTGCAACATAAATATCAGCGAGCTTGTTTCAGAAGTTCTCCGCGAAGACGACCCTTCCCTTAAATAAGTTGTGCATTTTGCCTTATTCGTCTACTACATAAACTTCATTGAAGTAATACTAATTAACTTACGTTCAAGAAAAACTACGCTACATGGCCTTTGCTGACGATCACAGACAATATCACGGTGAAATAATTGAAAATATCAAGATATAGTATCCTTCTGACAGCAGTTGAGTTGAAGCTAATTATTGAGATCAGAAGTAGAGCCTCCTCTAAATAGCATTTACTAGGAAAGGGAGATTTTCTCTAAACCAAATTATTGAAATGATTACAGCATTCAAAAGGCTGATGCCAATACCAATTCGACTACTATTGCTACAGTTAAGGCGTAAAAAGCAGAACGTACAGACAGTAAAGGTAGTAAAAGGCAGTAAAAGTACAACAGCGAATGTACTTATATTGCTGAAAGAAGAAAACAAGTTAAAGTGAATACCAAATTGATTATAAATGTTGTTGTTTCATAAAACATTATGTAGCTGTGATAGCCAAATTGACTACTTAAATTGTCATCAAGATAAAGGAGATATTAGACGCTGTGATGAACAAAATGTTTGAGGACGTTGAACTAAATGCCTACAATGAAGCAACTGAAGTAAAATCCGCAGTAAATGAGCAATTTGAGCCACCGGGTGAAAAATCCAGAAGCAAGGAATGATCTGTTGCCATTAGACCACATGTCAGACACAATAAGTTATAACACAGATTTATAAATACATGAAGGAATAAGAGCGTTCACATACACAGATAGATGAAGTCCTAAAGCTGCTGAGAGAAACAGATCATTTATAAGTCAAATACCCATTCAATAAATCAGAAACAGAGAATTTGAAACTACTTCCCAAAGAAAAAGAAAGATATTTAAAGTTTAAAATAACCTCCTCTGAATGCTGAAGGATTGTCAAGAAAGTTTGTACGTAATGTGTAAATAATAGTTTGAAGAGTAAGACAAACTTGATAGTGATATTGCAATGGCTTGCCGTTTTAGCGTTTATTTTTACTATAACTGATGTATTCAGTATGTGAGGAATATACACAGTGAAGCCAAAGAAAGGCCTATGTAAAAAAACATTGCAATTTCAGACTATTAATAAAAAGTCATTTTTATTTTTATCGTCGAGAACTAAGTGTCTTGAAATAACTTCAGTGTAGCCCTACTTAGAAGTTGATTCTAGGTCGAACCAAAGTAAAGGCGTAAAATTTGCTTATGCGGGTAGTGTATGATATATGCAGAGCGTACTAGAAGGAAGTTACAAAGTTTAGAAGCAGTCTGTGAGAAGATAACATTAGATATTACATAGGAAATGTCCTCCGGCAGTTGTATATTAACGAAAAGTTGATGGCAGCTTTTATAGCTGAGAGTCCGCTCGATGTATGCTAGATGTGTAAGTACATTTTCCATTTTATTTCAGAGTCCAGATTTCGTTGGACTGGAAAGAATGCTGTACAACCGACATTTTCTTCAATTTTTGATCCGTCAGTATAAGCTTTAATTCCGCTATTTCTTGTGTCGATGTTTGTTGGATTTTTATTTTGATGTGGCGATCAGCGGGATGTCTTTCGTATGGAGGAGAAAATTGTTCGTAATCGTCTGCAGAACAAATGTAATCCTTCAAGCCGATGCTTTTTATGAATTGAAGGACTGAAGAGTAAATAGCCTCATCAATTGCTTGAAGATGTAGCGGCATAATATCTGCCAAGACATTCAGGGCTGAACTGGAAGTAGTTCAAAAGCTACGTGATATTTATCATAAACTATCGCTGTATGGATGTTAGCAAGCTCTTTTTTCCTTCCGTCATCGGCCGGCCCAATATCGCAGCTCCATAAGGATACCTATGAAAGCAAGGGAATCTGATATTTTAATCGACAAAACAAATGTAGGTTCTTGTATTGGATAGCGTAACATACTGTTTCAAAAAATGGTAGAAATAAAAATCATTCGTTTTCTAGCCCTAAAACACACCAATAGTTTCCAGGAACTTTAGGTCTTTATTATGATAAATCAGAAACAGGAGTGGAAGCAAAGAATATTTAGAAAGAAGTATACAAAATTGAAGATAGGTCAAATATTCTCTAACCAGTGGTAACCAAGATTTCCCGTCAACATATTTATGACAATTAAGTTGAGAAATGAGCACAGTATTCTAAGGGTTTTCTGAAACCTGACAATACACATGAGCATTTTGCGGCTTTTTTTATTTCCTTTTACTTTGCCCCGAAACGAGCATGCAGATGCATGGGAAGACAGTAGTGCACGTGTTTAAGCTGCAATATTTCAGTTATTTTACTGAAGGTTTTTCACTTTTATTGCATCTGTAAACTTAGTAAACTTAGAAATTTTATTTTCTTATGCCGCTCTGAACCGCAGATAAGAACAATGGATACTGAATCAGCGCTTAGGGGAGCATGATTAAAGCAGTCGTATTTACGGGGTAGCTATTTAATAATAAACACAGTGAATAAACGTTTCCTGTTTTTTGGCGATTGCATCGCTGATTGGAGATGTTATTCTTTAGGAGGACAAAATATTATAAAATTATATAAATACTGCAAAAATCTATTTTATAAGTTTTACCGCTGTACTAGAGAAATTTTAATTGTACTGTAAATTACCAAGGTAGACTGATGGCGCGTTTTAGAAAACTAATGATATTGATCCTAAAAATTAAAATGTCATCTACCTGTAGAAGTTACGTGTGTGAAATGTAATGTTCATAAACAAACTAATAAAATTTATCTTTTATCAAGCTACGAGAAAAAGTAGCTTTACAGATAAAACGCATGGCATACGGAAGTAACAGTTAACTATTTATTTAAAAAAGTATTAAAAATGCAAGTACACGAAACAAAACTTTTGTAACAGTAGCTTGATTTGAAATCAGTTCTTCCAGCTGGCGCACTGTTTCGTAAACACGAACTTTTGAATAAACAATTAGTTTTAACAAAGCACACGAGGCATATCAGTCAATGACATCGATCTATTCGCTGGACCTTCTGCTATTCCTCAGGACAATGTTATAAATCCATTATTTTCGAGTGTTATAGTCGCCTACCGTATGTTTAACAAGGACAACATTCCCACTAAATTGTGCTCTGCATTTAGCACTTTTTATATCGAGATGTTTATAATAATATCTACCTGATATTATATATCTGATGATTTACGAATTTTATGATTTTGACAGACGAAAACGTCAATCCCTTGAATCCATATTAAGTTCAAAACATACCAATGCAGCATATAAATGTGATTTTGAAAACATTTTACAAATTAGAATAGATAAACTAGAGAGTTAGAATGATAAATAAAAAAATTGCTGTAAAAACTAAATTGCTATAAAATTGAAATGATAAATGAAATTCTTGCTTTATTGTTGCCTAAATTACTGATATGAATGTTAAATAGTAGTAGAAATATATTATATATGAAAGTTACCCAATTTTATAGAAATCTCATCACACACACGTAACAGGGTTTAAAGGCTTTTAACATAACATCATAGTCTGACAACAAAGGAATGTTATTTTTATTTTTTCTTTATTTAAATACGGCAAAGCGTATGAGAACTATCTACCGAAGGGTGATGCTTTTATGGAGGACTTTAGGACAGTAGCTCGCATTTTCGGTCAGATTGGGAAAATTGCATAAGATCCTTGCAGCCAGCCACTTTACTGGAACTGAAACCCACATCATAATAACAGTGGTTAGCATTCTTATCCAGTTGGTTCATGATGGGCTAAAATCTGCTGTTTTTGATGAAGTAAGCTAAATCTCTCTCATTCAGTGAAGGCTCGAAATAATTATATCGTAATGTTAAATATTTAAATTTGCTATTAAATGATACTTTATTGTAAGTGAGCTAAACTTTTAAAATGTTGCAACTAATTAAAGGAATCTGAATATAATTTTATGCATTGTATTTGTTACTCATGTGTATTGATGGCGTATTGAGAAAAGTGAAAGGATTTCCGCTTAGGAAAGCAACCCAGCTATCAGTGACACGAAGCGAATAATCAATGAAAATCGAACAAAGGTACGAGCGATAGATAGGTGCAACCCCCGGGAAAAAAGTCCTTTCAGCATGTGTTCAAAGTCTCATTGTAAGTAATACAGGTGAAGCGACGCGCTATCGCTTTAAGCTTTGCTAATGCTAAATATCGACCGGTGTTACAGCGTTCTATTCCTATTGTATGCCATGTTACTAAGTAATTCTCTCTTAATTGGTTATTCACTGGAATCATTGGACTGTACCTTGAAATAAAACAAAGAATAATATCTTAGATGACGCATACTTACGCCATTGTTCCATAAAATTTAAGTATAATCTGTAAAGAAGTTAGTACTTGATAATACTTGGCACCAAACTACGAACTTTACTGATTTAAGGGGGGCACAGGTTGATTGATCTCTTTTGATGTACAAAGGCAACCGAATATTATCATCGGACTTACTTTTAATAAAAATTCAATCGACGAGATCAATCAAGGTTGGTTTAAAGGCCCCACTACAACCGAAGTTGCAGGAGCTCCAGATTTTACAGGAGGCTAGTACATAAATATAAATTGTTTCACAAACATTCTTTGAAAAAGCTGAATTTCCTGCTAAAACAGTAATTTTTACTTTTCTGTAAGTGTTTTGAAATCTCACATACGCAGATATTGAACTTGAGTTCAATAATCGATATACAGGTAGTCCTCGATTTATGTGAGAGCCGTTCAAGTTGTTGTGTTGTAGTCAATTTTGACGTAAGTAGGGGATTTATACTTGATATTTTTAAAAATATTTTTATAAATTACGCTTTTATTTAACATAAACTTGGCTTAAGAAAGCCCAAATTTACGTAACATTTATAAGCATTTTATTTATATACATAGTTTATAAAATTAAAGCATTTTTAAAATTAGTTAACATGATGTCTTTAATTAAAAGCAAACCCTGTGAATAAATCTTTCTCGTTTGGAATGATTCCTTGCATAGTTCCTTTAACCAGAAATACTTTGAAGTTGACTATTTGGTTCTTTTCCCCTTTTGATAGAATTTCTGATAACATCCAAATGCTATTCGATTCTTCTTTTCAACATTAGTGAAACGATCTACGTCTTGGTCTAATTTTAGAATAACTGAAGTCCTTGATTTAACTTATAACATGCATTAGATAATATTTTGTAATGAATTGTATTCACGGGTGTAGATATGTTACATCTTCAGTGCATCGTACTACACCAGTGTGCAAAGTTAAGTGAATTTGAAAATTATATCTATTTTTACGAAAAATATTGAACCAAATGTACTAATTATGTTGCCGCAGAACTATGCAAATATTCAGAGACTAACACATAAGCGTACACATACTTGTCTGCGCAAGTGTGAGTGTGAAGGGGATGTAAACGCAGAAGGGGTTTTCGACGATTTATGCACTCGTACTCCTTCACAACACTCGCCGTGTTTCTCGCAAAACTTTGGAAATTTTGTAAGGTATAAAGTAAAATGAGGATCCGCGAAGGTATGGATGACGGAATGAGATGAAGAATTGTCGGTAGGTTGGACACAGGCTAATCACAAGCGCAAGCGGCTACAGAGGCCAATGTAAAGTCTAAGGTCGTGTGCAATTTGTGGAAACAGTTACAAGACACTAAATCCATATCGTTAAGCCCTGTACAAGTTAATAGAGATCCACAACGATGGATGAGGATCGTTATTTGGCACTCTCAGCGCGACGACACAGAACTGCTACAGCTTCACATCTCTCACGTGAGTTGTATGCTGGCACTAGTTCCGAATTTCACGATCTACAGTACCTCGAAGGCTTTATCAGATACGGCTGTCTGCCAGAAGACCCGCTGTTCTGATAACTAGAGCACACAAAAGCGCGCGTTTACGGTGCAGGCAACATGCGCTTTGAACTAGTTTTAGAGGAATACCGTGCTTTTTACAGATGAGTCGAGGTTCAGCATGGACACGGATTCTCGTCATACCTGTATCTGGAAGAGCCTGAAACACGATACCATCCCTCCCTCCATCAAGGAAAAAAGTTGTTGCGGTGGTGGAAGTGTAATGGTCTGGGCAGGCATTACGTTCTTCATCAAGAAAAATATTATCATAATGCTGGAGGTATAATGGTTTGAGCAAGCTTTATGTTGGATGGCCGCACACTCCTGTACGTATTTGACAAAGGCTTCCTGATTGCTATGAGGTATAGAAAGGAGATCTTAGAGGCCTACGTTTGACATTTCAGGGGCGCAATCTGTCCTGGGTTACCATTAATAGAAGAAAACGCTCGTCCACATAGTGCGGAGCTGGGTCGACGATTACCTGGAAAGTGAAGATATTTACCTCATGGCTTAGCCAGCCAATCTCTTTACCTTAAATCTACAGAGCACGTCTCGAGTGCCATTGGGAGAGTAACGTCATCTCGCCATTCCCATCCGATACACTTCCTGAGAGTTAAAAAACTGACTTGTTGCAGAAGTGGAATCGACTGCCCCAGGAACTCTTTAACTGCCTCCTATCCAGTATGCCGTCATGCTGCGTAACCTGTCTGAATGCTTCTGGTGGAGCTCTGCATGGGAGTTGTTCCTGGGGGTTTAGTGCCACCTGGGACAGCTGTTTTCATTTCTCTTTGCAGCTAACTCTCGGCAGCATAATTAAGCTGCTTGCTGTTCCTGCAAATTGCCACGCTCTAGTGGCTGTATTACTGCTGATATTCCAGAGAGACCAATATTGTCTTCACTGTACGTCGTACATAGCTGCGGACCACCATCCCTTTTTGTTATGTTACGTTACATTATTGCTAAGTTTAATAAAAGTCCTGTTTTTTGTTACAGAGACTCATTCCCTGGATTATTGCATTTCTGGGTTCAAGCATACGAACAGAAGGTTACAGATAAGCTGTAACATTTTTTTCATCGTTTTCGATTATTCATCGTATTTTGCTTTTTGTATAAAATGGACAAGTGTTAAAAGGTTTCGTTGCTTAGCTGAGGCTTTGTTAACTAGATTGCATAGTGTATACAGTGAAAACTTGTATAAAAATGACCTAGTGCTTAGGATTCAAAGAACTGATATAGCTTTAACTTTGTTTGGAAAATATGACTATTTCTAAGTGAATACAACTCTGAAATACAGGAGTTTGAAGAAAAATGCCACTCGGTTAAAGTACTTTATCCAAATGCGTTAGATAAATAAGCAGAAGATTCTTGTGTTAATCAAAAAGTTGATACAAAGCTTCTGAGATTAAATATTAATTCGTTTTAAGGGAATTATTAAGACTGGCCTCTATTTAAAGATTTGTTTCTATCAACAGTGCATAGCTAGAAATCTCCATCTAAAATTCGGAAATTTCGTTACCTTAGAAATTTGCTGTTTGGAGATGCAGTGAAACCAATTAAATACATTCCTATTTCAGAAGATACCTATGAGGAAGCTTGGACTAAGTTGTGTAAGCGATGTGATCACAAAAAGCAAATAGTTGTATCATTACTGAAAACTGTTATGTACAACCGCCCATTATTCATGCAAACCATTGTATAGCAGATGTATTTTAAAGGTGACATACTTCTACTGAATTCCAAGCCTTTGAAAATAGTGCTTTGGTGGCACTGAGGCCTTTTGTGAAGACGATTAGCATTCATCATTATACGTTAAGCTATAATGATAAGAATCCATTAATTATTCCCTCACCTAGTAGGCTGAGTGAACTTTTGATTAAACAATATTATGTTGCACCCTTCCATGCAGGCCTTTTAATATTAGACCATATTCTAAATTAAAATTATTAGATTATTTGAGCAAAGCCGTTTTATACATTAAAAGTGTTATAGCAAAATGCGTAGTTTGTATTAGATGTAAAGAGGATGCTTCTATTCAAGTAATAGGCAACTTGCCAGAATCTAGAGAACTATTAGAAGGAACATATTTCATCTGTGATGTCGACTATACGACCGATAACTTTAAAATTTAGCGAATTATATGTTGAAATGACCACGAATGTAACCCTTCTTCTGCATGGCAACGGAAGCTATTCATCTAGAAATTGTATCAGATTTAACTACCGATTCTTTTACTGCTGCATTGAAGAAATCTGCTGCGTTATTGAGGTACCTCGCAGCGTATTTTCAATAATAATGCGCCTAACTTTATTCAAGCTAAGGTAAAATTGTGTGAAGTGGTAACGGCTTTAAGAAAATTAAATACGTTAGAAGAATTCAATGAGGTTTTGGCCAATTTTTCCATTCAGTGACATACGATTCCTCATAGCTCTCCATACTTTGGTAGTATACCGGAAAGTGGAATTAAATCTGTGAAGTTTCATCTAAGAAGAGTGCTAAGACAGACTGTGTTTACCTTTTAAGGCTGGCTACTTTACTTGCAGAAATAAGGCTGTTTTAAATTCTAGTCTTCTAACTCCGTTATATATCAAGTTTAGATGTACTAACTACTTCTCATATCCTTGTAGGAGAACTATTACATGTGTTCCAAAATGTAGCTGTGCCAATCTTCAAAATCTTCGTTCCATGTGGAATCTGCTGGAAAAAATAAAGCAAAGATTCTAGGAAAGATGGCTCAATGAATACCTATATACCTTGTAATCTAGATCAAAATGGACAAGGCATCAGGCGAATCTGGAAGTTGGTGACATCGTTCTGTTAAAAGGTGAATTGCTTCGGCTACAGGGCCATTGGGAATAATACTGGAGTTATATCTGGGACCAGATGACTATCTCTTGCGTAAGTATCAAGAATTCCATTCTTCAAGTTGGCAATGATGGTGGAGTTGTTTCTGAGGGTATAGTGCCGCCTGAGAGAGAAGGATGAAGCTGATTCCCGGGTGCATACTTAAGCTACTTACTGTTGCTACGAATAGCCAAGCTCTTGTGGCTGTATCGCTGGATTTTTGATGGTTCAGATGTTTCCTGGGATTTCTGTACTTGCATCGCTCCTTGAAGCATCTGAAAACTGAGGAGAGGTCGTAAAGTAGACTGGTTTTACTATCTGTAAGATATTTCTTGAATTTGCTACTTTCTCTCAACGAACATTGATTTCAGTGATCTCTTTTAGTTACATGACTTTGCTCTTTGTTGCCTGACTTCTATATACCCTACAAGGCGTAGGGCTCTGCTGTGCTTATTTTCCTGCTTGTGGCTGCTGCTTCGTGTTCTATGATGGAGCGTCTGATCAACTATATTGCTACAGAAATCACAAACCTCGAGTTACATGCCGAGGTTTACAAAAACTTTCCTGAAAACGATGCTCGCGACCTGTCTTGAGACAACTAAAATAATTCATTGACCAGGAGCTGCTGCAAGTGTAAGTTAGTTTTGCTAATACTGCCACTCCTGCGACCTGCAATGATAGCTACAATGAAAAACTTCGTGAACTTCCAACTGCTAAGCCGAATTTCAAACGCGCTGAAGGTCTTGCATATGCCGATGAGGACATTAGAAAATGCAAAGCTGTGGAAGAAAGTTCAGATTCGGAGAACGGCCCGAAAGGGAGTACTACGCACTCGAAAACCTATTCGGACGACTACCCCTCACTCTCCACCTTTCCAGCATTCTGATTCACCGATTGCTGATCAGGCTGCTGCTGCCTCCAAACCTGACGCTATGGATACCACTCCAAATGATCAACATGCACTGACGACACCTTCAACTAATCAGAGCGCCTTAGTATGAAAACCACCACCTATTATGATAAAAGATGAAAGATTCCCTTTCTCCCGCGTTAAAGCTCTATTAATTGGATATAATCTGCAAGCTGAATGTGATCATTACGGTCAATTAATTCAGGATGGCTTAAAAATCCAATCTAAGACTCCAACTTTCTACAGACAAGTCATTCAGGTACTTACGGATGCTGGAGTCCGCTATCACTGTTTTGAACTTCCTGAGAACATACGTATCAAAGCTGTAATCAGAAGTCTACCTCCATATACTCTGATCAATGCAATAACGGATGATCTTCTTGCTAAGGGTTACAGTGTTATTCGTGTTAACCAGTTAAAACGTAGAAGAAACGGCGAAGTAATCAACCTCCGCATGTTCCTAGTAACTCTTGAAAGAAAAGATAAAAGTCATGAGATCTTCCATGAAAGATTCTTTAGTAGAATGAGAATCACAATGAAGAGATACAACGGTCGTGCCTCTGCAGTGTTTCCGCTGCCAAGGGCTTCATCATGCTCAATCGCACTGTAACCATGAACGCAAATGCGTTCAATGCGATAACTCACATGAGTCATACAACTGTGACAAAGGTAGAAAAACTCCACTGAAGTGTGCCAACTGTCAGCAAGTGGGCCACACTGCAAATTACAGAAGATGCGAGAAATTTCCTAAGCCAAGACCTCCCCCACCAGTAACATCTTATGCTGACGGAGTTATAACCAACAAATCCTACTCAGAAGCTCTTGCACGGGAAGCTATCCCTGAGGCAAAAACCATCCTCAGCGAACTTAAAAGTTCCGTTAACATCATTAAAAAATCTAGCCTCCTACTTCTGTTCGAACAACTCACTCAAAACATGAAATAAGCATCTCAAGACACTCGAAAATCTAATAATGGATACATAAAGAAATAAGTCGAATTATATACGCTTCATGATATGGAACGCTAACGGTCTCCAAAATCGAGGGCATGAACTGGAAGAATTTCTTCATGATTATGACACTGACATTGCGATTATTACACAATCGCATGCGCAACAGTGTCACCGTCTTGAAATTTCAAATTATCATATCTACCGTTCTGATCAGACTTCTTATCGCGGCGGAAGTGTCAGTATTTACGTTAAAAGAAATTTTCCTTCTTGTCCCATAAATGAATGCAATGATTATGGCTGTTAATCAGCCGGTGTTCAAAGACTTATAGTTTTGTGGATTGTATAGACTACCCCAAAATCACCTTCCTGAAAGGCAGCTGGATACTCCAAGATATTCCTGTTATACTTACGGCGGAAAATGTCAAAAGCACTGTATGGAACTGCAGACGCAGTAATCCGAACGGCAAAAATTATCCAGGATTATATTCTAAACCATCCTGTGGCCCTTTACACACCGAATGGATACACCTATCATCCTGGCAGGATTGAACATTCTGACATCTTGGACAAAACATTATCTACTACTACGATTCCAATTACTTCAGAAGTTGCTCATGAACTTTCGTCAAATCATTTACCCGTCATTGCTACACCTGGGGTTCAAAAAGTGATTTCAATTCCTCAAGGAAAATAACATATTGGCAACTTTATGGAAATGTTATGAAAAACTCCACAATTAATTTAAGGTAACCGAAGTCTTTCGAAAGGCGTTTTTTAAAATGTTCGTAATATTTTTGAATTTATGTGATTTTTTAATGAAATGTACTCAAATATAATTACTGCAAAAGTGATAAAAATCATTATTTTTAGAAATTTATGCAAAAAACTGAAAATTTTAGGTCAAAATTAATAAAAACATCAGCCATCACTAACAAGAAAATATTGATGACAAAAATCTATGTTTGGCTTTATTTTATATATATTACCTAGAAGCATACATTCAACTACAATAATTTGAAAATATTGATTCACTAGCAATATATGGCCAAATGTGCCAGTCAACACTAAAAAAAATTTAAATAGGCGTGCTATTGAAGGAAAAATGCTGTAATTTAAATTCTATGGGATTACTTTTTTAACTTCTCGTCTAAGTTATGTATAATAATGTATAAAACATGTGTGCAAAATTTCAAATGATTCTATGATGAACTTTTAGAGTTATCATGGTTGTCAAGAACATAAATCATAAAAAAAGAATTAATTAAAAATCACGTTTAAAGTTTTAAGATTACTGTTATATGACATTATACATAAATATTCACTTAAAATCCTCCTGCCTTATACATTGGCCCTACATTTTTTTCAAAACAATCATTGTTTTTTTGCTTTCGAAGGGCTTTCAGTTTTTTCCTATGAATTTTGGCGAAGCTTGATGAACGCTTTCGAGAATCGTTAATTTCTTGCTACATCTAAATTCTTATACCCTTGGAGTGTAGAACATCCAGGAGTCATTTTAAGTAACTCAAATATTTTAATAAGACCAGAAAATCCATCATTAAATAGAATTTCACTGATATTGGCACCAAAAATTAAACATTTTAACCCAACAAATGTGTTTTTAGCTAATAAATTGGCGCAGGAAATTTGTATACAAAGCAGAAATATCGAAAGCTCAATGTAAACAAAACAATAAGTTTAAAACGTTGTTGCCAGATGAAAAAGAGAAAATACATAATGAAAATACACTGCCAGATTCCCCAAACATATGAAAATGCTTAAAATTATTTACTTTATAAATAACATAGAAAAAATTGGAAATTGCACCTTTAATTTGCCCTTTAAACTTTAACTTCCGATGTGGCAGACAGTTACTTCCGGTTTGTCGTATCTCAGAAAAACTAGTATATCTCTACTTCTAATCAACATATTAAGAAAAGAAAAGTTATTTCTGATAGCTAAGAATATGGCCTTAAAAATATTAAATTTAAAAAAAAGTGAGTTTTTTAGTCGAAATTGTCCTTTTGAACGAGGTTGGTTACAATAAATGATCTTAACAGTGTACAAGGAGTCGACGCAGTTGTTTCTTCTATTACTGAGCAGATTCAAAGCACTGTGGAAGAAGCAAGCGATACGATTAATAAAAGTGAGAAGATTTTTCGTCTCCCTAGGAATATCCGACAACCCATGAGGCAGCGTAATCGACTCAGAAAAGTTTACCGCCTGACCTGGGATCCTGTCACCAAAAGGGCGATAAATCGCCTAAACAAGGACATTAAGAAAGCAGTAAAATTCCATAAAGATCAGATGTGGAGTGAAAAATTATCGCAGATTAACATTCAGGACGGCTTGCTCTGGACTCTGATTAAAAATCTCAAATCGACTTATGTGTCAAATCGTCCTCTTTATTACAATGGAAAAAAGGCTATCTCTAATAGTGACAAAGCGGATATTTTTGGCATGCATTTGAAACGCAACTGACGTCAAATGAATGGCCTGTTGATAAAAATTTCGAATCATCTGCGTTACCTCGAATGCGCTACTGGATCTGTACACCATCTGTCAAAATTATCCCGAAATTTGCCACTCCTGCGAAAATTGTGAATATTATTAAAAAACTTAAATCTCGCAAAGCACCTGGTAACGACGGAATCACAAATGCTGCTATCAAAAACCTGCCGTACAATATTATTTGTAAACTGACCAGCATTTTAAATGCATGCTTGAATCACAATTATTTTCCTACCTTATGGAAATAGGCAAAAGTTATTCTGATTAAGAAGCCTGGTGAGGATCACACTAAACCTGACGGTTATCGGCCGATCAGTGTACTACTAGTGCTAGGAAAAATTTACGAACGGATTATTTTATTAAGCATGCAACCTTATCTCAATTTACTGCAACCTGAACAATCTGGTTTTCGAGCCAAGCTTTCGACGACCAAGCAATTAGTACGGATTACGGAGTTTGCTGGCTCAGCGCTCATAATAAACAGTGTATTGGTTTCCTTATGCTAGATGTGGCGAAAGCTTTCGACTGCGTTTGGCATAAGGGACTTATCTCAAAACTGATTTCCTGTCACACTGATAGAGAACTACTTACGATACATTTTTTCATCGGGAACAGGATTTTTTTTATGTTTGCGTAAATGGTGCTGACTCTTGCAAAAAGAATATTCGTAGTAGAATTCCTCAAGGCTCGGTTTTAGGACCGATATTTTAAGCTGCAGATTTTTCCAAAAATACCGCAAAACAACTCTATTTTGGCTTGCTATGCAGATGACTCCGAATCTGCAAATGTAAATCACGCAGTCAAAAACTTCAAGATCGCATTCCTTCGATTGAACAGTCTTGAGCACAATGGAAAATCCAAATAATGTCAGTCACAGCTCTTGATCATTCGGGAATGCAAAAAGAAAACTGCGATAAAAAAATAACTTACTTTATTGAACGAAACTGTTCCGGTGGTTTCCCAGGGCAAACATCTTGATGTTTTATTTAATGACCGCCTTACTTGGACACATCGTGTTAATAATGTGCATCACAGGGCATTTAAAATCATCAGATATTTATACCCAATTATTGGGAAATACTCTAACCTGAACGAGAAGAGACTTATTTACCTCTCCGTTATCAGAGTCATGACTTACGCTTCGCCGGCATGAACAACTATCTCAATTAAAGATCTTAAAAAGGTTCAAGTGGTGCAAAGTAGATATCTTCGCATCATTACAAATGCCCATTTCTATGTACGTAACAAATGTCTTCACAACGACAGTTACTTAGATCGAACCGGCTAAGTTTCTCAGAAAACTCAATGAACGCTTCTATCAGGAAGCACAAGATTGAAATTTAATGAACTACTTTGAACTTTTCAGCTACGAGATTCTTCAAAAGGACCGCGGCTTTCATGCTCAGCGATAACCAAAATTTTTCTACATAAAGCTTAAATGCGCTTTCACATCAGATCTGTCCAAGATGTCAGCTGAATCTGTGTATGTATCATGATTTTTACTTCATCCTCGGCACTCATTTTATGCAAACCAAATGGACTTTGTTTCACTTCCTTACACCCTTCTCCAACTCATCTCTTGTCTCCAGGACTCACTTAGGCATTTCTGTCCCAGCATCGCTACATTAAGCAAACACATAAAGAGAGCCGGTATACAGCTTGCATTTTTTCAAGATAGACGCGGCGACAACGGTAAACGGAACGGAAGCTGCATTGTTGCTACTATTCCAAAAAGCGCAGTACTAGCTTTACTTAAGTTGCACAGTCGCATAGAGCTGCGGACTATCATCCCCTTTTGTTACGTTGCGCTACTTTGCTTTATTGTTAAGTTTAATAAATGTTCTGCTTTTGCTACGGAGCCTCTTTCCTTGGATTATTTCATTTCTAGGTTCAAAGATATAAACATCTAGTAGGAACATAGCGCATTTTGTAGACGCTGCAATGTTTTTTAACGGTCTTTCTGCTGCGCACATATGAAAACTTCTCAAAAGCAAGTCATCGTAAGCTAAGCCGTCGTAAGTCAAGGACTACTTGTACATCGAGCTGAATATGATCAAATTTCACGACAATGTCGCACATTGTTATGCTTGAAATTTGATAAACAATTTACCAGAATAAGAATAACGAAGAAAAGCTGAGTTCTTTTCCTTCTTTCTTGAATGTCTTATTAATTTTAAAAGGGTTATGGAAGAAAACATTTATTATGTCTCAATAGGAACGTGTAGACAACTGATGAGATTTTAGAGGCACTTTAAACTTATGTAATGTTTAGGGAATGCAATAACTATGTTTTTCCATGTGAAGAAAGCAAAGAAAAATCATTGCAATAGGTAGGAAATAAATTTCCCTAATACTTAATTTGATTAAGAATCCAGTAACATGTCACAGAGATATACCTACTTTAGACAGATGGTCCTTTAATGTGTTTTCTTATTCGATTAAACTTTGATAACTACTGAATAGTAGCTTTAAATAAACTTGCAAATATTTTAGAGATTCAAATCAAAAAGATATACGTGCAAAAATTTTTCTTAGGAATTTGAGATGATATTCTTCATATTGCAGTAAACTGCCAAAAGCAGTCTCAGTGAGCTACAATAAAATTATGAAATAAATTTGGAGGACGTCTTCTTTAAAGGATTCATTGCTTTGTGAATTGTTCTTGCATACCAAGATCCTTTGTAGGAGAAAGGAGTCTTGACAGAACACAGCTTTCCGAAGCTAAATCTAGTAAGAGGTTGTTTGCGATCTTCAGTTGTAGAGACATTAGGTATTTTAGAAGCAAGAGAGATGAAAAACGAGCAGCGCCTTAAACCGGGACTCGAACCACGGACCTCTCGAATATGAGCCCAGCGTGCTCACCACTACACCACGAAAGCATGCGAAGAAGGGGTGAGAAAGTCACAGTTCAAACCTTAATTCCGTGAGTGAAAAGGGGTCTTTCAATGACAGTAGCAGAAAAAAAAAGACACGACTCTGAGCAGTTAGTTATTTAGTTGTTGCTCAAAAAGCAAGGAATAAGAATATGTAAGTGCGTTATTAAGGAAAAAATGCCCCAAAAAGAAAAAGATCAAAAGTGGAAACCAAATAATTATATGATTTTTAAATTTTTGTAAAACACTTGTGAAAGGTCTAGACAGTATATATATATATTTTGTAAATTGATAAAAAAATTTTAAAAGGAACCACACACTACACTTACGCTTTTGTTTAAAGCCTTGCAACGGAATATTATAAAATATAATATTGGAGCTAAATCTTCTCCCTACCCTCATGTGTTTTAAAATGGTTTTCGGACTCCTGCGCACACGACACTTGAGCACAAATCAAAAACAGGGACACTTGCATACACGAAATATTCATTGCTGGATGTGTGATAATAGCTTTTATAGGTTTTGTGTTGACGTGAAGAAGCCTGAAAAACATGCAACTAGGTACATAATTATTTAATTTTCGATAACGTAGTTAAGAGGAGTGAGGCCACAACACAATCGAAAGATGTGACAATTTCAATTTTTAATTTAAATTATTCACGAAGAGAAAATATTTTTCTGGAGACTAGTAGTGTTATTTTAAAAGCAAAGCAAAAACAAGAATTAGTGAGAATTCTATGATTCTGGACCACTTTGTTAAAAAGGAAATCGTGAATGGTTTAGAGCTAGAAATAGTCGAAAGAACACTATCAAAATATACGGATTTGGGAGTGAAAGTTTACCTTATTCGGTTTGCGACGCAGTTAGTTTAAATCTACATAATACACTCACTTTCAAAAGTTAAGCACGGAGAGGAAAATGCTAATTTCCTGAAGCCAATTAGAATTGAAGAGGATGCAATTCGCTCCAGAGGTAGATGAAAGTATGCAAATATGTTAGGTAACAGCCAATCGCGCTTTCGTGTCAAGAAATATGCAAAAAAGGCAGTCTTATAAGAAGACAGCTTTATGAAGGGTTACAGAAGTGGATTGTAAGTGCTGATAGAAGGTGTTTAAAACTTTCGTAGAATTTGTTTTCAAGACATACGTGTTTCTATGACTTCCAGAAGACGAATGGAAGATTCTGAGTGCTGGCGTGCTGTGGGGGCATTGAAGCAGGACAGTCGATCGCAGATGTTGCTCTTTTCTTCGGCGTTCATCATTCTGTAATTTCAGGTTTATGGAAACAATTCCAAACCACACAGACAGTTGTAAGAAGGCTCGTAGCCGGTCGCCCAAGGGTTACAACCCCCGCGGAAGATCGACATATTGTTATTGTAGCCAAGCGGAATCGCAGAGCGACCCTCACACGTGTGACATCTATGGTTACAGCGTCTATTGGTAAGGCGATATCTGCAGCTACTGTACGCCGAAGATTTCATATTAGTGGACTGTACGTCCGGGTACCTCGAGTTTGTGTTCCTCTATCCGTCCATTCAAGAGGGGCACGATTACAGTGGTGCCGGGAACATGTCAACTGGAATGTGTCTGACTGGGGAAATGTCATGTTTACTGATGAGTCAAGAATTGCTCTGGAGCCAGATACAAGCGTATAAGGATATGGCGTGAAGAACAAACACGCAATCAGTCCCAAAACATCACCGAACATCACGCATTCCGAGGCGGAAGCATTATGGTGTGGGCAGGGATTTCATTGGGATACCGCACCGACCTGCACATCTTTAAACGGAGTTCTTTGACGGCTGTTCGGTATTGAGATGAAGTCCTAGAACCCATTGTGAGACTGTATGCTGCAGCAGTTGGCCCTACTTTTGTTTTAATGGACGATAACGCACGTCCCCATAGAGCTGACATCGTCGATGACTACCTGGTGAGTGAAGGGATTGCACGTATGGCGTGACCAGCATATTCGCCCGACCTTAATCCCATTGAAAATTTTTGGGATGCTCTCGGCCGTGTTATATCTTCACGTTTTCCACCTCCAGCCACTCTTATTGAGCTGGAAACTGATCTACAAGAAGAATGGCGATTGCTTAATTCTGCGGTGGTTGACTACCTAATTGAAAACATGGTCGCAAGGTGTAAACTTTATATACAGATGAGGGGGGAGGGGATCACATACCCTACTAATGTCCTTTTTTTCATTTCATGCTATTTATTTTCACTTTATACATAATTCTCTTTAAGTCCCCAGTATGTCATTATCTCATAACTTACAAAAATTTAATATTGTTTTCATTTCTGTATATAATTATTGATTTTGTTTTGTGCATAAATATATATGCTATTTTCCTGCGGAATTTTGTGTCAATCAAAGCAGTATTTGTTGATTTTTTTTGCATTTTACATCTTCGCGCTTAACGTTTGGAAGTGAGTGTAGATTTAATACGGCGTTGCATATTTCAGTTGAAGTCTTCTTTACAAAGAAAATCACAAATGAGCAAGTAGCAGTTAAAGGGTAAAACGAGTGGTGCTTTTATTTAAAACCTTCCAATGGAATATTATAAAATCTAATATTAGAACTAAATCTTCTCCCTACCCTCATGTGTTTTAAAATGGTTTACTAACACCTGCGCGCATGACACTTGAACACAAATCAGAAACAGGGACACTCGCACACACAAAATATTCATTGCTGAATGGGTGAAAATATCTTTTATAGGTTTTGTGTTGACGTGAAGAAGCGTGCAAAACATGCAACCAGGTACACAATTATTTAATTTTCGATAGCGTAGTACAAAGGAGTAAGGCCGTAACACAATCAAAAATGCACCAATTTCAATTTCTAATTTAAATTTGAATTGAATTGAATTGTCAGACACTGGAACACATTCAAATGTTGGTATTTTAATAGTATTAGGGTGGTGATAACGCTGTCAGATGTTGAACCCATTATTTGTGAGAGATTTTATAAGCTAAATCAGTGACAATGAGTATAGGATTAATTGCTACTGACAGCATTTTCCGATTCGAAATTCAAGGAAGATCTTGTTTTGAGACAAGCTCTTCAACGGTAAATGTAAGCAATGTGATATTTGAACGAGAACGTATCTGAGCAATTGAAAGCCTTGTGGGAGTTAGAAGCAATAGGAATCAGATCTGAATTTGAAAGCAAACAATGCACCTAAAATATTATACACTTGTTCTTATGTAACATGATGTATAAAGATAAACGGTATGAAGCAAAACTTCTGTGAATATAGCACCATCAGAATCTAAGGAATGAGTTATGTATCAACCTAACAACCTTGGTGCAACTTAGCGATCTTTCACAAAAAGGTAAGTTACTTACAGAATGGAAGCTGGTGGTTTTCGCATCATTTTTAAAAGATTCGTAAAGTATCTATATTTATTGTAAACTGGCAAACATAATAAACGTAAGAAAAGGAAACAAACTTTAGCAATTTAAAATATAAGGATTAAGTGATATATTAAAAAAAACAGAACTCTTTCATTCTTAACCAAATCTTTCTTTTTTTGCGAGAGTCTTCTTCCCAAGGACAAGCTATCTGTTTTCGCTTAAAAAACAGTAGAGAATTGCAGAGATACGGCGTCGCGAAAACCTCAGCAGCGTCGGCTATCTACCAAACCTATCTCCTCGTTGTTCCCTTTAAAGATTTCCGCATCACAATTCTGTAAATTTTGCATCAGTTTCTTTCATTGCTGGCAAATTTCACAAGCGCATATTTTAAATTTAAGATAAAAAATTTCACGATTTATTTAGAAAAGCCGCTGGAATACAACAAAAATAATACATGCGAAAATAGCGACTTTGCTTGACTGAAGAACGGTCATGAGTATGGTTGTCTGAAGAGTGGTTATTTGCCAGAGTTTGGCACATTCTGAAAATTTGGCTACTTCTACTAAGGCGGTTGCAACAGCACGTAAGTACAGCCGATAATTATGGGGTTGCTAAGTTTAGTCTTGTTAGTCTGGAAAGTAAATAAAGAAACAATTAAGAATTATTTCATCACTATGATGAAGTATTAGGAGACCAGCTAAACAAAGGGATTATTGAAAAATGTCGATTTCAGATTATGGATAGTTAAGAGTTATTATCTTCTTCATAATTCAGTTGTTAGAGAAGAAACATCCACCATTAAATTACGCATTGTCTACAATGCATCATGTAAAGATAAAAATGAAGTATGCCTTAATGGCTGCCTTGGTACGGGGATTAATATTCTACTTGATTCGCTTATGATAATATTAAATTTCCGCAGATTTGTAGAAGATATTGAGAAAGCTTTTCTGTGGGTAGAAATTAGTACAGAAGACCAAAGTTTCCTGTGGCTTAGGAATAACCAAGAAGATTACCAAGCAGATGAATTAAAATTATTTAGATATACAAAAAATTCCCTTGGGTGTCTAATGTGCTACAATTTTCCTTTCTGCGACTATTAAATACATTTAGAAATACAAGAATAGTAAAAGTGAAGCTTGTCAAATGCTGCAGTTTTTATGTTGATAATTTAAATTACGAAACAAACACTGTGGAGAAGGCTTTGTCCTTTTCTTCGGATTCGCGAGGAATAATGAAGGAAGCTAGTGACTGTGCGAGTATTAAAAATGAAAGGAGGTTAAATATCACGCAGATGTCATGTGAAGTTAATTCAGAACGTGAACCACTGTGGCTGTGAATAATCATACCAGCCTGCATAAAGTTATTTGACTAACAACGCGTATTAAGAGATTTGTTGACAATATCAAATTGAATTATGAAAAGCTAAAAGGATTCTTGATAAAACAAGAATTACCCAAAGCTGAAACGTTCTGGGTTAAATGTATTCAAGAAACCGAGTTCTATAATGAATCAATACAATTTTCTCGAGGGAAAGCGGTGAGTAGTTCGTCGTGATTGATTTACGTTGACCCTAAACTGGACGGAAACGTATTTATGTGTTTAGGAGGACGGTTTCACAACCTATGCTTAACTGCTAGTAAAAAAAACCCCTGGATATTTCCGGAAAAGCATCGCTTTACAGAACTGTTAATTACACGACGATATCCAAATGTGTTGTATTCTGGTGTTCCTTTTATATTTCTAGAGACCATTACTGGATAATAAGAGGTCATCAAAGCGTTAAAAAGGGTTTTAAACAATTGCTATAAATGCGAAAAGTGCAAGACATGTCAAGGAATTCAAGAAACAGCTCCACTGCTTCTTAAGAGAAAGAAACGCATGCATTTGAGGTGCCGGGAAAGAACTTAGCAAGACCACTTTATGTAAAAGGTGTAACTGAAAAATCACGTATTGCTGTTTTTGCATGTGCAGTAACTAGCACCATTCATTTGGAAATGGTTTCAGACTTAACAAGTGAGAAATAATTTTTTATTTTTTGACGTTCTATATCAAGATAGGGATTATGTAAAGTTATATACAGTGGCAATGCAAAGACTTTTTAAAAGAACAGAAAATGATCTCCAAAAATTATGGAATTCAGTTACAGGTAATCAAGTTATGAATTGTTATAGAAAAGTGACCAAATTTAAATATATAGTAGAAAAGGATTCTTGATGGGAAGGATATTTGGAGAGGATGGTAAAGATAGTAAAAATTTATTTGAGGATAATTCTAGGAAAGGCTTTGTTATCAAACTAAGAGCTACAAACTGTAATCACGGAAATTGAAGATATGTTAATTCTCAGCCGATAACATGTGTATAATGTTCCTTTAGCACTATTTCTATATTTTCATTTTTAGTAGGTAAAAGACTAACATTTGTATACGATCTAGCTAGATCTAAAGAGGAAGTTCACTGTAGGAGAATGCCATCCTGAAAAGGTATCTGTATTCCCGAGGTCTGTTGAATAATTTTTGGCGCAAGAGGCGTAAGAAATATTTACTACAACTAAACGGTGCTCATTATACAACGCCTATCGACGTAACACATAAGTTTAAGATGGGTTATATCATTTAAATATAAGATGACAAGCTATCTCACCATGTGTGAAGACTCTGGAAAGTTGCATGAACTCACACAGGAAGAGATGGAAGAAGACTTCAGTTGGAATGTTAACTGGACCAGTGCAACTACTTTATTACATTTAGAACTTTAGAAATTTATAAAGATGTCTTAGTTTAATATCATACGATTTAACTTTTATTTCTGATGAACGTCTTCATCCTGGATAGAGGATTAACCGAAATTATGTATATATCATCGCTGGCTAGAAAAAACGCTAGCATACGTATCTTACAGACTAAAACTGAGTTATGGTTTTGTGTTTTTGGTTTAATCTGCTGGAGAAGCAATTGAAGGTGATGGATGGCTGCTGAGTTACTGAAGAGTTTTTAATCCTGTTATTATCTTTATTTCCACTGTCAGGTGGGCGATGTTACTGTAGAAGAGCAAAGCTGTTCATCCTGAATACAAGAACTATTTGCGCATCAAAGAACCACTTTATTTGGAGTCAGATATATGGATTAATATTAAAAGACTTACCAAATCGGAATCTAACCTCAATCTACAATATTCAATTCAAGACTATCTTTGAAGTCACCTACAGAGCAACACTTAACTCTGCAAGGCAGCAATGGACAGCAGGTCAAACTTCTTACACAGCTATTCGAAATTCTCTAAACTTTATAGTAAAATCTCAAAGTTACATAAATTCTAGAATGAACGAACCTCGTGGCGAAAAGAAGCAGAAATGGATGAAGTAAATTAAATAATATTTCATTAGTAAAATGTAAATACTGTAAGGTTATATACTCTGTGAATGTACATACCATTGAGTGAGGAACCTCAGTGAAAAAGTAGCTATTCTTGCCAGACTTGCTATGATTAGAATACCTATAATAATAG
>KK121620.1:214742-251285 GCA_000611955.2 Stegodyphus mimosarum | reverse complement strand
GTGCTGCTGTTACGCTGCACACGAGAGGCTACTGCACGATACGACAATCCAGCTTCACGAAGGCCGATGATTCTCCCTCGTTCAAACTCTGTAAGTTGTTCAAATCTCGCTCTCTTTCGTCGATGAGGCATAAGTACAGATTGAGTTAACGTTTACCACTAGCAGATAACCACCGATAACCATACACGCCTCGCTACAGCCGTCTATTTATTCGGATCCATCAGCCGTTCAGAGGGCGCTGCTCAGCATACGCATGCGCTACGGATTTGCAATTCTAATCATTTGCATATCATGCGCTACTTTGCATTTCCTGAAAATTTCAGCTCACTCGCGTAAGTCCTTCATGGTGTTGCAATTTTCACAAACGTGAGTGTATATATAGCAATGCGCAAAATGCGGAAAAGTTTCCAATTTGGGGAATAAAAATGGTAGGCTTATAGCCTTAAAAAGTAATACGTCTGGGGGAAAAGGGGGAAAATAAAATAAAACTGAATTAAAATAAATTAATCATTTCAAATAGATTAACTTGAGAAAGAAAAAGAAAGTAAAACCTGATATAGTGTTTTTCGAGTAACTCCTTGAGAATCATCTCAAAAAGTTGAGTTGAGTTGCATCTATGAAGCTGAAGAAAGAAAGTAATCAAATGTAAGAAATGAGTTGAGATTGATTAATTTTTAAGTCTGAAGTATGAAACAGTGTAAAACTGGAAATTAAAAGGCTTTACTATTGTAAAATTAAATGAAATTGAAAATTAAATTAGAATTAATTTTGTAAAATTAAATAAATTCCTTTAAAATTGGAAAATAAATTTTAAAAAATTTAATAACTTAAAAAATTAGATTAATTTTTTGAAAAATAATTGAAATTATTGTTTAAAATGTCAATAGGAAAGAAATTTAAAGTTTAATTTTTAATTCAGGAAATACTAGTAATACTCAAAGCAATAAGTGTATAAAGATGCATGTAAAAAGGAACTAGTAATATGGTAAGTAAATAAAGTTTTGAAAAGAAAAAACTGAGTTAACAATAAAAACGCTTCACCAATTTGGCGCATAATTAGAATAAAAATGTCCCTTTATTAGTAATAGAGACAGAAGAACTATATAGAAATTTATAAGTGTATTTACAGTTGTTGCTCATCCGGTAAATATCTCCAAACTTGCTTTAATCCTAGCATAATTAACCATAAATTAAAATTCAAACGACCTAATGTGTAATTTTTGGAGAAGTAAGTTAATAAAATTGAGTGGAATTTTATTGTTAATGAATGTGATTTTAAGATATTAATTTTCTTGAATAATGTGTTCAACTGAAATGCAATATTCATAGAATCTGGTTAATAATAGTGTTAGTAATAATTTTTTTTGGAAATATTGGAATTCCAATGTACGAGTTTAATAGTAGGAATATTAAAAAGTCTTTTTTATTATTAATAACTTTAGAGTTAAGAACTTTAAAGTCAAAGTAATCAATTCCATTATTATCTGAATTAGTTTTATAAAGTTTTAAATCATTGGGCTAATTATTATCGGTTTCAAGTAACCCATAATTACTGAAAGTGATAAGGTCATCAATACATCTAAAAGTAAGAAGAAATATATCAAGTTGATCACAAATTTTCATAAAACTGAATTCTTATGCAAACAGAAAATGGTTGCAGATAGAAGCTCAATTGATCTCTATTAGAATGCCGCTAATTTGTTGTAAAATATTATTGAATTTGATAAAATTATGGAAAAGTAAACATTTAAGGTAAGTAATTCATTTATCAGTATATTATTAAATACAGAAAATAATTCTTAAAGTTGGATAAGACTATTATAAATTTCTCTTAAGGAAAGAGAGGTATATTTACTTTCAAAATAAGTATTAATATCATAAACATAATCATTTAATTAGCTTGATAATATTTTAATTGCTTTTAATGATTCGTTAATTGTCACGGGGTAAACTGAAAACATGGGCAATGTGAAAACAAGTGTGTTTTAAATTTTTTCAAAAAAAATTATTTTCGGAAATATATATTTATATGTACGGATTTAATTATTATCTCTTGATTAAATTATTTGCTCGCACATTGCGCAATTTTAATAATATACATTATCTTAAATTGAAATGTCTTAGCTTTTGTTTACATATATAAATGATAAATGTCGAATTTATTCCAACATTTTTGCAAGTCAAATATTAAAACTATTTTCAGAAAGTACTACACAAAAGACTCCTTACTAGTGCCAAAGCTCTCCTGTCCTTCAAGAAAATTAATTTATCAAGTTACAGAGGATACGTACACGGATGCATTTATATTTTTGACAATATTGTTACGAATTTTTGTATATATGTAAGTAATTTTAGGAAAGTTATTTTTTAAATTGTAGTATTTTTTGTTTGCTATAACAAGAAGTGCTTAAAATAGAAGATGCTCTGACGGAAAAATAAGTTACAGGGGCAATTCTTTTAACAGTGAGCAAATGAGTATCTCACTAAATTGGCGAGATATCGCCAAGCTGGCGACAGTTTTGGCGACTAATTTTTGTGCAGTCCATGTATAACAGTAATGGTATTGATTGAATAAATACAATTAATCTATATATGTAACTGTAACCGAATCAGGTCTTCAAATAGCTTCCAGTAATTTCGAGAAATGGAAGGCACTATAGATTTCTCGGCGGCCTGGGGAAAACTATAAAGAACGGAGAGTGCATCTGTTCGTCAGTTGTCTAGTTCAGCGCTAGTTCAGAGTATTGAAATATCTCTGGCTTAGCTTCGCTCTTTAAATATGTTTTACATTGCGGTGTGTTTAATGTTCTTAGTAGTTTGACGTGCAACTACTGATTGTAGTCTTCGATTCTTTGAAGAGCTAACCGAGTATTTTTGTGGAAAGTTCCAAAACTGTGAAGTGTTTCTTTTGCAAAATAAATTTTATCAAGCTATCATGGGTTTTGTTTCATTTAGTCTATTACGAACCCGTACGTACGCACATTATATTAATAAACAAATAATTTTACAGAAATGTTTTAAGCTTGCGCTTGCGTACTTACACAGGCACACTGCACACACAGATATATATGCGCTAATTATTCAAAATTAAAGGATAATGATATAAATGAAACTAAGCTGATACTTAAAGAAAAATTATTAAGAGAAATTTGTAAAGAAACGTTAGTTAACATAAAATACAATGTTTGGCAATTGATTATTCGCAGAACATTGCTATTAAAACCAAATTCATGGAAATTAGAAAATGATGGAAAAATTAATTCTGTGTGTGTCGTGAAAAACATTTTCTATGATCACCTCGCACGGATATGTACACATCACATTTTGGTTTCATAAACTTTACCAAAGTGTTGATCTAGTCTTGACTGAGTCTACACAAGTGTTGATCGAGTCTACACAGCAGTCTTCTAAAAGTGTACTTTTCAGCTCCTGGAGGGACTGTATGTTCGACCGTATGTGTGAACCTGGCGAGCTGAAATGTGGCCCTCTAAGGCATCCCACGTTGTACAATCGGATTCAAGTCGGGTGAGTAAGCTGTTCAATCCATTTGAGTGATATCTTCTGTTTGCAACTATTCTGGCACCAGTCTTCTTGGCTTCATTGAACATGACGACGGCACTAGTTTAAGCGGGTCCGCTGGAAGCTGGAGTGAGTAAGACACAAACCTTTGGTTTTCTCGCATACAGTCTAAGCTCGTTAAGCCTTCTTACAACAGTACAACGGCTAATTCGAGTTTCTGTGGCAGCCTGAAGGTGCTTATGTAGTCGCTTATGTAGCGCGTTTTCTTCTAGCCGACAGCGACAGAAAACGTCTTCTCAATTCTATCATTTATTCGCCACTTTAGATCTTAACTTAAATGATACCTTTGTCTCGTAACTACTCAATACTCAGAAAACCACATTCAAAAACAACATTCACAGACCGGAATTCCAAAATACGTCCACTGCGCACCACATTGTCAATTACCGAATTTGTATATTTCCAGCGCTAACATACAGGCGGAAGGACAATTTTGTGTTCAATTGTTTTTAATTAACATAAATAGTTGCTATTGAGCATTGATTCAGAGATAAACTTAGTGAGCATTTTTTTCTTATTAACCTCTAATTTTAATTACCAGTATATATTTATATATATATGTACCATATATATACATACATATACTATATATATATATATATATATATATAGACAGGGCTGAATGGGAGGCATGATGACGCATTCAGCACAACAGAACTTGAAGAATCACAATCATTATTTTTTATGCATATCCAAATCATCCTTTTCCAGACCAGATATTTCTTAATCATAGTTGAATACAATAATTTCCATGTACACGGGTTTTAAAAAGTGCAACGTCATCTTAAGCAGGTAAGAAGCAGCAGCGTGGATTGAGAAGCATCTTGCCAGGAGGAAAGCTTACGCGTAAGCGAACGCAGCAGTTCAAAAGAAGAAGGGAGGGAGTCAATAGTTTCAGTTCGAGTTAGAAAAGTTGTGGAGTGAAATTGAGTGATTAGGCAGGAGGTATCTGCATTATGCTCTACGTAACATGGAAAGATCTCGAATTTGGGGAAACAGATGAATTTAGAGGGAGAGCACCAAATCTAGAATCGTTAATTTTGAGATCGCCAATTATTTTTAAAACAGCTATCGTATTTTCTTATATCTTACATATTCTCCCCCCTTCAAAAGAAAGGTGGCAGAAAAAGCATTAGAGTAGCAAAATATGAAATATATAATTTTGAAAATACAGAACATAAAATTAGCGTTTGAACAATTAAATAATTATCGTCGCAGAATTGTGACTGAATCTGACATTTCACTGAAAGTCGTAGAATTTTGAATTCAATAATAATATTAAGCACTGTATTCTTTTAAAACAATTGCACATTTTTAGAAACCTCAAGTTGTTAGAATGTCCAATGAAAATTTTTTATACTTGACAAAAATAGTTCCAAGAAGTAAATGTTCAATAAAGCTATTTCAAATTTTTCTTGATGAAAATATTTTTTATTATAATATAGACTGAGCTGCCAACTTTCATGTAGAAATATAACACAGAATTTATGATTACTTCAGTTACTTCTTCGCATTGTAGATACACATATTTAATATAACAGAAAATTCAATATAAAAACATAATAATATAATGCAATAGTAAATAACAAACTAATACTTTGACGATTAATTCGGCATGTCCTTCCCAACAAAATCAGCGTACCATCTTGCTGATGGCTGGGAGATGCTTAAGCACATATCAACAAACCTCTGTTCCTTAGAAAAATATAACTGGTTTTTGGCATTGTACAGTTGAAAAAGTTTTTCTTTCAGAAATCTTTCGTATTAATTAATAAAATGCAACATTATACAAAATTAAGACTGAAATTTTAAGACAAATAACTCGTATAATCAAGTCAATAACTTGTATAATAGAGTTAAAGTCTTTTAAATTTTGCAAAATATAATTAAACATTGCCCTACAATAAAAAGAAAGACAGGGAAAATTTTGCTTTATTCTCCGAATTAAAATTACCATAATTTATTTTTTTAAAATCGATATAATTATGTTTTTAGGGAAGGCGTTTTAAAATATAAAAATTTTGTATACATCATTCATAAACACAACAAATTTCAAACTTTTCACTCCATATAGTATCGTTTGACATAATGTATTGAAATGATGTTTTTCACTATTATTAAAACCTTTAAAATTTACTTATTCTTTACAAAACCTGAAGACCCCACAATTTTCTCTAAATACTATCATATCCATCATACTGGCACTTATTGTAGAAAAAACCGCCGTTCCTTGGATAGAGGCAACTGGCCTTTTTCGAACTGCTCTATCCCTTCAATATAAAATTAAAAGCACACTCTATTTTATGAAAAAATAAAAATACATAGATTAAAAAAATGTATTTTTCATAAGATGAGAGCCTTCAACGTTTATCTTGGAAACATTAAAGAAATTCCTACAATTTCTTTCATTCTTCTTTCATTCTTAAAATATTGCAATAATTCAAAAATATAAATTCAGAGACATTTAAACAATAGTACAAATATATTAATCGTATTAGGAACCTTCCCTAAGTAAAATCTTCAAAATTCTTTACCTAATTTTTATCAAATTCAGTATATTTTTAAATTCAAATATACGAAACTAAATTGTAACTAATTCATAATTTTTTTACTATTATTAACTTTCATCTTAAAATGATTTAAGTAAAATATTGCCATCGATAAATCATAAAACAACACAATTACTTATAATGCAAAGTTATTTTAAAAAGTAATTTACTCAATTTGGAACTTAATACACTTCAGCATCACTTCTGAGTTATTCCATTCTTTGAATAAAAAAAGCACTAATTTCTGAAGAATTTAGAGAATCAGGCACTGAAAACGCAAAAGAGCACAAAACGATATTTCGTATTTCACATTTCACTGATAAGGGTTGTTGATCTTCAAAGCACATTGGATGTTTAATTTTCTTTTTACTCCATGAGCGGAAATAGATAAACATTGCGAATATTTGAAGCGAAAAAGAACCATAAGGTATATTTCGCTACGTTGGCGACACTGATCAAATGACCTTGAATCGAAACACTTTTTCTTCTCTTTCAATTTTTGAATTTTCAGATACTCAATGACTTTCAAAGCATAGCATTGAGAACGCCGTTAAAGCACTTTCAATTTTTTTTGTTTGTTTCGCCGGGCACAAATTTGATGATCCACTGGAATTAAAGCAATTGAGTTCGTAAACCATTGCGAAACTTTTACCAGGTTGATCCTGTCTTGACTTTTTAAAATGACTTGCTTTAAATGCGTAGATGAGGGGATCCAGTACTTTTTGCATCTTTCGATATTCGTCATGGCTGAGATGACCGTAATGGTTGAAGACAGGGCTGAGTGGAAGACATGATGACACATCCAACACAACAAAGCTTGAAGAATCACAGTCTTTATTTTTACATATATCAAATCATCCTTCAACAGACAAGAAATTTCTTAATCATAGTTGAATACTCCATGTGCACGTTTTGTAAAGTGCGACATCATCTTAAGCAGGTAAGCAGCAGCAGCGTGGATGAGAAGCACCTTGCCAGTAGAGAAGCTTCCGGGAAAGAGAACGCAGCAGTTCAAAGGAAGAAGGGAGGGAGTCAATAGTTTCAATTCTAGTTAGAAAAATTTTGGTTTACAATTCAGTGGTTGGGCAGGAGCATCAAGCGTTAGGTAACATAGAAAGATCTCGAATTTGGAAGAACAGATGAATACCAAATCTAGAATCGTTAATTTTGAGGACGCCAATTATTTTTAAATAATTATCGTATTTTCTTACATCATACATATATATAATATACATACATACAATATATATATATATACATATATTCGTATTTTATTTATATTTAAGATGAATTATTTAAATATTTATAATGCATAAATTAATTGTAATTTATATTACATTGATTTAATTTTTAAGTATTATTCTTTACGATTTTTAACAACAAAACTTTAATAACAGTGATAATTTTTAATTGTTAAGTAACATTAACATTTCAAATCATACACGTTGAATTTATATTGTTCTAGATGCATTTAGTTTATTTTCATACATTTAGGTGAAGTAAATTAATGAAAAATTTCAAACTGAATCTTGTGGGAAATCCGAATTCTTTGAAGAGCAAAATTAATTCATTTTCTTTCATAAAGTAGCTCTGATAAACTACGGAAACAATTTTCAATAATCACCTCTGAACGCAGATCGTTTATGACGTTTCAGCGACTTCGACAAATTTCCAAAATGCTACGAGAAACAATGCTGCTTCTTCACTGCTCGGTAAAGACATCACAAAAGTTACCGTTACCTCATTACTCTAAGACTCATAACTCAGGCTTTACCACGCCTTCAATTATTGGGGTAGAACTTAGCATCTGCACTTTCCACGTTAGTCCCGCGCCCACACCTCAAATTTCTTCCCAAGAATCTCTCGAAATTTAAAGGAAATGTTCTGTAATGCGTTATAAGCTGGATCAACAAAGAATCTGTTTTCACTCTCTTGAAAGAACCTTCGTCAGATATTCGTAAATTTGTATTATGATTTCGGCTTCATCCCAGTGTGTTTGCCAAGTTTCAAGCACATATTTGGAGATCTTCATCTTCAACAAACTTCGACATCGGAAGATGATATGCTATTTCTTTTTTCCTGACATCATCCTTGACTGCTTCATCTGCTGCTTCACTCCTAATTCAGTCTGATTGATCGGAGCTTACTCTTCGTTTTTATAAGTTCATTCATTAACATTGTTATTCTGCTCTTGTAAAGTAAAAGAATTGTTATTCTACTCTTGAGCGCTCTTAGGTCGCTTTGGCTATCCTAGTAAATTTTGATTGCTCTGTCTTTCCTGTTTAGGTAATCATTCATCCATATGAAGGCGGTATGTTATGTCATGGCTTCCACTTGGAAAACCGACCTCGTGTTGCTTAGTCTTAATTTTTGACTCCCTTTGGTCTATCCGTTGCTGAAGGCGATAAATTATGTTTCAACCATGCCTATGTTTTTATATCCATGGGTGAAGATTTCCAGTCCTTAGCCTTCTGGGAGATTTTTCTGCCACATCACTTTGCAGTTTGAGCACGATGCCTTTTCATCCTGCTTAACTCCTGTTTTCCATATCCTTCTTCGAGATTCGCCGTTTCGAACAATATATTCCTCATAGTGGCTAAGCACATACATTTTACTCTCATGCTACGTTTGCATATTCAATTATAGGGCACACATAATATTAAAGTGGGTGTGTTAGTAATGCTACAGAAGCACAATTCTTTGTAATTGCATGGGATTATTTGTAACACAATTTTTTTTGTGCAGTGTCACTCCATCGTTCAACTGTAGAAGATTCATCTTTCTATTGCTTGGATGTAGAGTTCCTTTATTATACTCATGTCCATAAATTAACGATAATGCAAAATCAGGCAAAGGAAGAGTTAGAAGCAAAACAAATTTGACTTATTTGTAAAGCTTATTTATTCAACAAAAGGTAAAGAGCAAAAAAAAGATGCTATATGTTTGATAGCATTAAAAAAATTAGCGATTTTTTTCTCCCTGGAGCAAATTACAAAAAAAAACTTTTTACAAAAAACCAGTATTACATGGTTGGTATGATTGTTAATACATTGTATGTCTCCCAGACGATGCGATACAGTCCGTACAACGCCTAGGCATGCTGAGTATCAAATTATCGATCTGATCTTGGGGAATATTACACCACTCAAAAAGCAATGCTCTCCGAAGTTCCGGTAGACATGTAGGAGGAGGTTGACGGGCTGCAACTCGTCGGTCAAGCAAGTCCTACACGTGCTCTACTGGATTCAAGTCCGGTGAGAATGGTGGCCAGTCCATACAGGTGATATCCTCCGATTGAAGGCATTCGCTTACGATGTTTGCAAGGTGAGGATGGGCGTTGTCATCCATAAACACAAATTGTGCGCCCATGGAGCTCCGAAACAAACGTACATGTTGTTCCAGAATGACGTCCCGATAGATTTGGCTTGTCATGGTTCCAATTTGAACATGCAAGTCAGTTCTAGAACCCAAAATAATTCCACCCCAAACGAGCACTCCTGCACCACCGTAACGGTGTCGTTCAATGATGTTTTCTTGGTGTGAACGGGTGCCTGGAGCTCTCCATATGAAAGTCCGGCGAGAATCAGACTGCAAGCTAAACCTGGACTCGCCGGAAAACATCACACAAGCCCACTGTTGCGGTGTTCACAATGCATGCTCTCTACTCCAGGCTAACCGCAGGCGACAGTGAGTTACAGTAAGTGGAACGCATCTGACAGGTCTACGAGCATATAGACCAATCTGCCCTAAGCGTCTGTACACGGTCTGCCTTGAAATTGTCGTACCAGTGGCTGAAGAGAGCTGACGAGACAGGTCTGAGGCTGTGCCCCGCCTGTTTCTTTTGGCAGTAACTGCCAAATACCTGTTCTCATTCGGCTTTGTAACTCTGGGGCGACCTGTGCTGTAACGTCTACTCACATTACCATCATCTTGGAATTGCTTCCAAAGCTTGGAGATGACACTCTTAGCAATTCCAAGTGCGTTTGATACTTCCAATGGTTGAAATGGTTAACAGGGGTGAATGTTTTTAAAATGGTTGAAATGGAATGAACAGGGCTTAACAGCGGTGGATTCAAAGTGTAGCATTAATTATTTTAATTAACCAAATTATTTTTAGTTTGAACTTTCCTATCGAATTCTCAAAGTTTCAGTTGCTGCCCGAATTTAGCGCGAGTGAGATATTTATGCAAATCGCATATATCTGTTAGCAGTTTAAAAGGCAGGAGTTAACGAGGGGAAAGACAGAGCCTTGGATTTATCGCCGTAAGGCTGTGCGCGCCAAGATTTCCTCTGTCTACTGAAAGTTCGCCTTTATAGGCATTTGCAATTACTAGTGTTTGCTAGTGAAATTCGCATTGTTGCATTTCACTAAGAGTAAGCTTCCCTCGCCGTCCTACTTAGAATTAAGTTAGGGAATTGAATTTGTTAACACACTTTATTTTCATATTATTTTAGTTCAGCCCAAGTAGTGGCTTACTCTCAATTTGAAGAGTTGTAAATATTTGAATTAAAGGGTCACTTTTAAACCCTCCTTCTGACTTTGTAGTTCTTCAACACTAAAGGACATAGCCTAGATCTGCTCACTGTCCTCCACATAAGGTTTCACAGTTTATGCTCACGAAAAGAGTCAAGAGATTGAAGGAGAAACCTTACACTGGCGCCCGAACAACTAAAAGGATGGAAGGAAGTTGGAATATGCCTACTACATCCCAGAATACAGCTGCAATGCCTGATGGATTTGGATTCATAGTGGAAACCATCAGAGCAGCCATGAAGCCGGCAGTAGTTTTTGATGCCAGAGGACCTGTGAACACATTCCTGGAAAAGTTAGAAGCGCATTTTTTGCTGTATCCAGTTCCGGAACATCAGAAGGTCATATTAGCGACAGGAGCATTGAGGGGCCAAGCAGCGACCTGGTATAAGTGCATCGGAAAATGTCTGCTGGGAGAACCAGGAACGCCGACTTACACGTACGAGAATTTTAAACTAGCAATTTTGAGAGCGTTTCCTGTGGTTAAAGACCGTGCGAAACTCGAAGCTGAGTTGTTTAGCAAGTATCAACAGCGGGTGGATGAACTATCGGAATTTATTTTGAGAAAAATACAAGTCTTTAAATTATTGTATGGCACGAGGCCGGACCCGGAGATTATCCAGATAATCCTGCCCAGATTGTTACCATCGATACAAGATTTCATGGAGCTAAGAAATCCCGTGACGCTGGACAAGCTGTTTGAACTCGCCGTACAATTCGAGAGCCGGCGAGCGGCCGAAAATCAACGGAGACAATCGTATGAACAGCGGCTGCAGGGGAACCAGAATGCCGAAGGAAGAAACAGACGATGGCCGAGAACTACTGGTACCAGTCAAAATGCGAGCGGTCAACCGCGCCAAGTACAGCGCCAACAAAATAATTCCAACTACGGAAGAAAATCATTCTCCCCAGGCAGAAGCCAGCAACAGAAGAAAACACCCGCAAAGCATTTAAACTACTAAGGAATATTGCGGGGAAGGGGGTGCAATGTTCCGAGGAGAAGAAAAATCCCTCTGAAGTACAGCTAAATACGGTCATGGTGAGAAACATTGAATTACCGAGACTGCAGTTACTAATTAACAACGTACCCGCTACAGCTCTGTTGGATACCGGCGCTCAAGGAAGCTGTTTGGCAGAAGAATTTTTTAAGAAGCACTTTCGTAGATATCGTCTGCATAGCGTGGAAGGAATGAAGGTGGTAGCAGCCCAAGGAAAAACGTGTCAATGCATGGGAAAAATCGAGCTGTACATCAAAATCGGCGAAGAACAAAAAAAAATTATGTTTCTTGTAGTGAAGAACCTCCAAGCATCGGTTATTTTAGGAACAGATTTCTTTGCAGCTGTGGATGCGAAAATCGATTTTGAAAACTCCACCTTGCAAGTAACCATGGACCCAGTTAAAAAGAAATCAACACCTCCCCCTGAAGTGGATTTAAGCCATCTAACGCCCGAAGAACAGGACAAGTTTCGGGAATTGGTAAGTAATTTCGCTGATTTATTTGATGATATTCCAGGATTCACCCAGATCGTAGCACACGAAATTAAATTAACTACGGATGAACCTATACGTCAGCGTCCTTACAAGTACGACAAAGTTAAGGAGGAAATAATAAAATACCATATTGATGAAATGTTAAGAAACAAAATAATAACTCCTATTTCTAGTGCATATGCGAGTCCGGTGGTTTTATGTAAGAAAAATAATGATTTGCCGTTAACTGATCCATTAAGGTACAGGTTCGCTATTGACTACAGAAAGCTTAATAGTATAACAAAATTTCCAACTTACCCACTTCCGGTAATTGATGAAATTCTAAGAAGTATTAAATCAACAAAATACATAACCACGCTAGATTTGACATCCGGATATTTTCAGATAAGCATAAAGCCGGAAGATGTTCACAAAACAGCATTCATAACAAAATACGGTACATATGGCTTTTTGCGTATGCCTTTTGGATTGTCGGGAGCCCCGGCCACGTTTCAGAGGTGCATGGACAAAATTTTAAGGCCGGTAATAGGAAAAAGTACATTTATTTATCTTGACGATATAATTGTTACTTCAGAGTCGCTGGAAGAACATATTAAAGACCTTCGAGAAGTCTTTACTCTTTTGAAAGATGCAGGACTTAAAGTGAACATTAAGAAATGTAAATTCGCGGCAAAAGAACTCAAATATTTAGGGTACAAAATTTCTCAAAGGGGGATCGAAACAGATAAATCTAAAGTTATAGCAGTGAAAAATTACCCAATTCCGAATACAGCCAAAAAGTTAGCGACTTTCTTGGGTATGTGCTCATATTATAGAATTTTTATTAAAAATTTCGCAGAAATTGCTGAACCATTGTTAAAGTTGAGAAGGAAAAGAGTTCGTTTTGCGTGGTCTTCAGAAGCAAACGCCGCGTTTGAGAAGTTAAAAGAATCTTTAATTAATGCACCGGTTCTAAAGTTCCCAGAGAAAGACAAGGGTCTAGAAATTTATGCAGACGCATCAGATTACGCAATCGGAGCCGTGTTAACACAAAATAGAAAAGCGATTGCCTTTTTTAGTCGTACATTGAATGATACGCAAAGAAATTATTCGGCAACGGAGCGTGAAACTTTAGCAGTGCTCGCAGCTGTTCAAAAATTTTGTGTATATTTTGGGAGTTCTCCCGTAACAGTATATTCAGATCATGCGGCAGTTACCAGATTATTTTCAGGAAAGAATCTTTCGCCACGCTTAATTCGGTGGACCCTAAAGTTGCAAGAATTTAATCTCATTATCAAACACACACCGGGAAAAGACAATGTAGTGGCCGACGCATTATCTAGAATAAAGTTAGACGAGAACGGCGAGAAAGTAAAAATAGCGATGCTTCAGGCAAAGGTCATTGACTCTCGAGAGACTGTAATAGAAGAAATTGCTAGGGATCCCGAATTCGGAAATATTTATAATTATTTAAAAGACCCAGATAACTTCCAGCATATAGACATTAATGCAATACGAAGCAGAGCACAGAACTATGAAATCATTGATGGTCTCTTATTTTATACTAAAGTTACGAATCAAAATAGTGAATACAGACCAGTCATCCCGGCCAAATTAATTTTAAGTATCTTGCAAGAGCTCCACGATTCGCCTGTCTCGGGCCATTTTGGAATTAGAAAAACAATACAACGCGTACGCGAGGCGGTATATTTTCCGCAATTACAAAAGATAGTTAAAAATTACTGCCAGACTTGTCACACGTGTCAGATAAATAATGACGTAAATTTCCGCCCGGCCGGGTTATTAACTAGTATTGAGTCTAGGTTCCCCAATGAAATAATTGGTATTGACCTCTTAGGCCCCTACCCCAGGAGTCATGTAAATAAGGCACGATTTTTATTAGTCATTGTGGATCATTTCAGTAAATGGGTTGAGTTGATACCACTTAAGCGGGCTTCAGCAAAAGTCGTTGCAGATTCGTTTTTGAACAAATATATTTTAAGATATGGATGTCCAGCGAGGGTGATTAGCGATAATGGTCCCCAGTTTGTAAGCAGTACATTTAAAATGATGTGTGACAAGTTGGGCATTAAGCATATGAAAATGGTACCCTACCGCCCACAATCAAATATAGCGGAACGGGTAAATAAGAATATTGTAAAATTGATTAGAAATTATGTGCAAAAGCACCATTCTAACTGGGATGACTGCGTCGAAGAATTTGCATTCGCCCTCAGAACGGCTAAGCACGAGACAACGAAGAAATCCCCCGCCGAATTGTTTTTGGGCAGGAAGATAATGACCCCCTTAGATAAATTATTTTATGTGAAAGATAGAGCGCCGGAATTTCAAATGGGTGAAATAGAAAAAATGTTGAAGGAGGCAGAAAAGTGCTCCCGGGAAGCGCAAAAGAAACAAAAGATTTACTACGATTCAAAAAGAAGAACCGTAGAATATAAAGTGGGGGAGGAGGTGTTGAAACAAGCCCACGCACTTTCATGCGCAGCAAAAGATAAGGTCGCAAAATTTTGCCCAAGATGGCATGGTCCTTTTGAAATTACAAGAATAGTTGAATGCCGTGCATATTTAAAGAATGAGAAGGGCGAAGAGACTGTGGCAAATTTCGATCAAATTAAACATTATTATCGAAGAGCTAATAATAATATTTTGAAAGACATGTTGCAGGGTCCAGCCTCACAGAATTTTTCTAAGATTCAAGAGCCCCAACCAGGTCCCTCAAAAACAAGAGAACCCAGTTTGAAAAGGAGGTTACCAGAAGAGAGGAAGCCGCAGCCAAAGAAAAGACCACCCCAAAAAGAAAAAAGGACAAACGCTAAGCAACAGTCTCAGCAACCAAAGCGTCTAAGGAAGGAACGTCCAAATGAAAACACTATGAAAGCTCCACCACTACGGAGGGAACAGAACGGCGAGAAGCGAGCCGCCGAAGGTGCCAACCCACAACGAAGGAGCCTACGAGTGCAGGAGAAGGAACGAGCCAGTCTGGAGAGGGAGCAAAGACTTCAGCACAAACGGAAAGCGCCACCCACCATTCGTCCCAACAAGGTGTTTCTGGAGGAAAGAAGATCGACCAAACGAAAGGCAGCCCCAGAGTTTCAATCTAGGAGTAACAAGCAAAGAATAGCCCAAGCCACAGTATATCCAACCTTTCAGGAATGGACAAAAAAACGCCTAAAAGACTGGCAGAAAGATAAGTAGATTCTTTATTTTCTTTTAAAATTCACACAGTTATGTTTCTGATTTAAGTGCAAGTTGCAGATTTAAAAGGGAAGTTACCCGAGTCAAAAGCCGGTTGCCGAAAGCGTAAAGGACACGCTTGAAGGAACAACTTAATTATGCAGCGGAAGAAATTCGAGAGTTCAGTTGAAAAACTGTGAGACTTCGTGAAATGTTCTTTGTAATCCAGAACATGGGATTCATCGATTTTAGTCAAAAGACTCTCTGTAAATAGGAAATTGAATTGTGTTAATTAAAAGCAACTAGTACGTAAGTTGTATAGCAAAACTGTTGTATTATATTTTTCTATGTATAAATAATGAATGCATTTAATGTAAAACTGTTTTCTATGTAATGCATGATTTGTTGTAAGCCTTAAGCACTGGTTTTGTTTATATCGAATATTTTGGAAAAGCGTAAAGGATACGCAAGTTAAAATTAAAATGTAATGTAAAAGCGTAAAGCGCGCTAAATTAGAAAGTGAATATATAAGTGTTATTTAACGCAATGAGCATTTAAAGAAAATTTGAATTGAAGATTGAAAGAATGAATTATATGTATGAAATGCAATTGAAATGTTTGAATGTTGTACGTAGTGTTCTCTGGTTTCACACAAAAGTTTAAAGTTCATTTCATGTTAGAACCTCAGGGCATTTCAGATTTGTTTTAGGGGAAGTCTGAGGTCTTGAAAGTCGAAGAATTAACCCCAATAGAATTGAAGTCAGGTGGTAGTTGTGAACACTTGACAAAGTAAAACTGCGTGTTTTTCACAAACACTACATTTGGCCAGAGAACAAGGGGGAAGTTTTAAAAATGAATGAGTGTAAAATGAATGCGTTTGGCGAAAAGCGCTAATAGAAATTAAAAAACGCGAATACCTAAAGCGCGAAAAAAAGTCATTACGGAAAGCATCAGAGGAAGGGAATGTTGTACTTTTCAGGTGAAATGTACTTATAACATGAAATTAAAATTTATTTCCTTCCAGATTGGAAGGAACCAGATAGAATCCAGCCAAATTCCTGATGGATCTTTTTGATGTGAAGACGGAAAAAGATATTCTATGTTAAAATATCTAAGACACAAACAGAGATTTAAACTAAATTTAAAACTTACAATTGTAAAGGATGGCGAATAGGAAGGAAAATTTAGATTTAGAATTTAGCATCTTCACTAAAAGCCGATTTTAGGCTACTTAGTTTCAGACTACTAAATTCTGGGAGCAACTTTGTAGCATTCATTATTTTAATTAACCAAATTATTTTTAGTTTGAACTTTCCTATCGAATTCTCAAAGTTTCAGTTGCTGCCCGAATTTAGCGCGAGTGAGATATTTATGCAAATCGCATATATCTGTTAGCAGTTTAAAAGGCAGGAGTTAACGAGGGGAAAGACAGAGCCTTGGATTTATCGCCGTAAGGCTGTGCGCGAAAAGATTTCCTCTGTCTGCTGAAAGTTCGCCTTCATAGGCAATTTGCAATTACCAGTGTTTGCTAGTGAAAATTCGCATTATTGCATTTCACTAAGAGTTAAGCTTCCCTCGCCGTCCTATTTAGAATTAAGTTAGGTATTGAAATTGTTAACACACTTTAGTTTAATATTATTTTAGTTCAGCCCAAGTAGTGGCTTACTCTCGATTTGAAGAGTTGTAAATATTTGAATTAAAGGGTCACTTTTAAACCCTCCTTTCTGACTTTGTAGTTCTTCACACTAAAGGACATAGCCTAGATCTGCTCACTGTCCTCCACATAAGGTTTCACAGTTTATGCTAACGAAGAAAGTCAAGAGATTGAAGGAGAAACCTTACAAAAGGACCATTGCTAATGAGATGATTTGTTAGCCGATCCTCCAAAAGCTAGTATCTTCAGAAGGAGAATAAACATATTAAACGGTAGTCCGGTTTGTCTGACTAATATTTTCCTTCATTTGGGAATAATAACAAGTTTATGATTTTCCAAGTCTCCAAGAAGTAACCCAGCTTCAAGCACGAGTTCATTATCTCTAAGGCATTGTTTGCCAAGTACAGTTCTTGCATGAATTCTAGAGTTATGTTGTCAAGACCCGCTACCCTCCCTTTCTTGGCCGTGGCTATTAAATCTTCGATCTTTATCCTGTAAAATCGAGATCGATCATTCTTTGTCCATGGTGTGGATTTTGCAATATCTCGCATCATATTATGATTTTCCTCGTCCTAGAACAGTCGTTATCCGGGAAATTATGTGCTATAACATAATCAATAGCCTCTTTGGCGAAGATGATAGCACTTTTCCTCTGACTAGTTTGTAGTAAATTCTAAGAAGATGCTGAAAATAGCTTCTCTCAGAATGAGATCCATGTACTTTTTTACTTTATAAAATTTTCCGCTTGTAGTGTGTTTCTTCTTTCCTTCTTATCTTCGTCTCGTATTTGACGCCGGTATTTTACTTCTTTTATTTGTATTGAGAAGTGGGAATCCCATTATGGGTGGAACTTGGGATATATCGGTGAATTTGCAGCGTCCCCATTATCTCGATGTAACGTTTCTTTATGACACTGTAAGTTTCGTGGGTGTGATAAGGCTATTGTTGTACAACAGTTCTGTTCTTAGGTGACAGTTCTCATTTTATCTCATTAAATTTAGTTTCTTAGTCCCTTTTTCTGATATGTAGATATCTATGAGTTCATAGGTAATGAGCCCATGTTCTACCATAGTCGTTCTGTCTTTAACTGCGCAATTTTCTGCTTTAAAATTTCTACAGGTACAGGTAAAAGGATGGAGGATACCAGCGATATACCATGAGTCAACTGGTACTGGCTTCCCATACTAACTCTTAAAAAAAGATGCAGGCTTTATAAGAATTTACAAAGAAAGTTTGAGGAAATGGGCAACTAAAGCTTTCCAAATGATCTACAGTTTGCCTATTATGGTACATCGTGCAATTCAACCGTACGCCCCGCATTAAGTATTTACTAAAGTAATGATTTAGATAAAGAGATTACAATATAGTCTCAATTTAATCTGAAATTCACAAATTAAATTGAAAGTCTGTTATGGTGGAACAAAACTAACAGATAATCATAATTAGTATACAGATAAACATAATGAGATAGTTATAATAAGTAATGGGAACACAATGTTATAATGAATTTTAATAATAACACTAAAGAAGTAGGTGTCTATGGAGTTATTTCGGTTATAAAAGGTTAGTACAGTTTATAAAGTTCACAAGTGGAGTCATTTTGTAAGCTTCACTAAATTTATGCAGTGTAAGAACTTACACTTGACAATGATCTACCGTAGGATGAGAATCTTTGCATTATTTTTCTAAACTTCGGGTACCAATGTTTATCTTCAATTTGAAACCCTTGGAATACCAGCAGATCAATTTGTGGAGATTTTACCTCTGTTAAGAGGCAGGAGAAATAATCAGAAGTTCCCTGTTCCCCACATATGCAGATATCGGAGTTCGCCACAACGTTTGATCAGGATAAGATCTACCCAAGATTCTCTTTAATTTTCTGTACATGCGGTGAGAATATTTGAATCCTGACTAAGAGAGAGGACACCTTCCTGAAAGACTTCCTAAGGGAAACCATCTTGTATTCACTTTGCACATAGGGTGACAACGATAAAACACACATGCACGCAATCCCTTCATAGAGATTCGAACCGAGATACCTTGCTGTGTTTGGCGATCTCATCCATTGAACCACATGTGAACTTCTAACTTCAAAGAAAAACAGTTAAATTACAGACAAATAACATATAGCTCTCTAAAACTCTCTTAACTAAACTCTAGAACTTTGATAGAAAAGGGTCGATATTAATTTTTCTGTGACATTAAATGCCAAAATTCAATACAGTTATAGCCAGATATAAATTCAAATGAAACTTATGATTGTTTTAAAATAGTCAAAAGCATTTAGTATCCCGTCACATATTTCTTCAAGCATGTAAGGTTTTGAAAGCGGTGTGAAACTTACAAGGCCCTAAATACACATATTTACAACCGATTTCTTTAATCATCGGGACATTAAATGCAGGATGAATTATGATTTGATTTACTATGTTGATTCACGTTTCTATGTTGATTACTATGTTGATTCACGTAGTCCAAGCAATTAAAAGTTACCCATTTTACTAGCATTTCAAAGGAGTGTTTGGGTACTCTTAATCCAATGAGAAATTCTACCGTCAAACAAACACAGGAAAATCATGTAATGTGTTAACTTGTGAAGAAGCGTGATGTAATGTAGGAAAATGGACAGTGACCTTGTTGCCCTCTGCACTTCAAATTACTGGACACATATGCGGCCCGCTACACAACATGAAAGCATAAGATGAATCTCTTGATTACTTAATTTTATAAAAAGGCTCAGTCCACACATAAAAAACTATCTTCGTATTTCAGAAATACACCGCAGCATCATATACTCTTTGCACAGAAGGATTTCAAGAGTAATGACTTTTGCTGAAAATACGCAGATTATTTCTGCTACTCTTGATCTATCTATCTCATTCTCTCTAAATGTATATCTACTATATATACTTTGTAAGGTTTATCCTAAGTTTTTAACAGTTATCTTTAGTTAAAGCCACTTTCCTATCCTTTCTATTTTCAGCTTACAATTTCCTACCAGAATGTGTTCCCAGAATCGCGTTTAATGCAAATGAGTAAGAGTAGTATTTAAGTCAAGTTTCACTGACTTCGTTAGAGAGGCAGATTTTCTGACTAGTGCGCGTTTGCCTTTGGATTAGTCTCTCTCTCTAAGTTATTACTACGCTTAGTCGTCCTTTAGGCCCTTGATAGCTTCGCCTATTTAATTGAGATTTAGGGGCCAACTACTTAGAACCTTGATAGCTTCGACTATATCTTTTTAGCTAAGCATTAGTTAAGCTTTAGTTCTTATTACTTTGAGTTCAAGCCCAAGTGGAGGCTTTGTTGTACGCTTTAAGATAGGAGCCGACTGTGTTAAATCTGATTTTGAGAAATAAAGGGTAATTAACCCTTCTTGAGTCTTACGTCTCTGTTCACAAACTCAAGCGATTATTCACTTATCTGTATAAGAGATTCCCCACATTTAACTGGTAAATAAAATGGTGGAACCCCACAACTTCTCAACAAAATTAAGTGTTAATGCAGTATAAATAGAAATAATAAACCCGTTAAAATAATTGAAATAGCGAACATTAAACACTAATTGCTGCTGTTTACTGTTTCAACGAATATGCAAATTTAAGTTAATGATACTTTTCCTTTTGTGTATGTAATCTAAGTTGGTGGAGGTTATCTCTAAGTTGTAAGCTTGCATTAAGGACACGTTTTTATTGTGAATGTAATCTTAACTGATGGAAGCGTCCTCTGAGTTTAGCATTGCGTTATTTCTTGATATTGGAATTACAAAAGATATTTTTGTTTTGCAGCTAAAATGAAAATAATGCTGAAATAAAAATAATAATATATATGCAGAATATAAAATTCTGCAGTTTTATACTGCCATGTTTAAACTGGACACGAAAGTTTGTCAAACTGAACATGTTGCAGAGGCTAGAAATGTCACCTGTTCCTAGAAATGTCACTGGGAAATCAATGAATAGATTCCAGAAATACAAGAAGAATGCACAGAAGACCAACAAAAAGTGGTATGTGAAAAAGCTAACCAGACCGACTATTTTATCACTAACTGTTCCTTCTAATCTTTAAAAGAATATTATAGTACAGATATATACATTTTTAACTGTAGGATTGTTTCTATTATTTTTCACTAACCAGTTATTTTATGGTTGTGATCTTTATTGTCAGCTTAGTTTCAGAAAGAACTTGTAATCAGGATACAGCCTGAGGTAGAACGGCCACTCTTATGGGACTGTAGCGGAAGAAGGTCAGGGTTTGACTGCAGTAAACGTTTTGAAGATCGAAAGAAATTTTGATTTTTCACAAACGAGGAAACTAGGCGAAGATAGTCAAAAGTTAATCTAATAAGGGGTACTGAAAGTAAGAGGGTACATTTTCCCCGGATATAAAAAAATCCCTCTAGAATTCAACTGAATACGGTAGTTAAAAAAATTTAGCTACTGTTGGTAATCCAAATCTTGTTAAATAACATGCCAGCGGACGCATTATTTGATACAGAGGCGCAAAGAAGTTTCTTGGCATAAAAGGTTTTAGAAAACATTTTCAGGGATACAGAATATTTCGGGTTGAAGAAACAAAAGTTATTGCTGCCCAAGGCAAACAATGCGCATGTCTAGTGAAAGTCACATTAAATGTTCAAGTAAAGAAATGACCATCACAAAATGTCTTTCTTTGTTGTGAAAAATCGGCAGGCTCCAGTAATTTTGGAGAGGGAATTTTTAAGGGAGGAGACAGCCGAATTAATTTTCAGGAAGCTATAGTATAGCTGGATATGAATGAGTTGGAAGAGACAGAAACGCAGCAACTAGCCAACGATCTAAAACAACTGAACCGCGGAGAAAAATCGAAGCTGGAACAGTTGGTAAGTCATTTTTCAAAATTATTTGACGACGATGCAGGGTTAACGCAAAATGTAAACCACAGCATGGACACAGGAAATCCCCCCTAGAGCAAAGCCGTGCCGTTGTGATAAAATTATGCAAGAAATTATTGAGAAACATATCCAAGACATGTTAAAGAATAAAATCATAAAACCTATAAACAGCCTTTACGCCCTCTTGGTAATAATTTGCCGAAGCAAAAAATAATCTCCCGCTGATGGACCATAAAGTAATACGCTTCTGCAGTTGATTATCGAAAGTTAAATAGCATAACTAAATATCTCGTTTATCCACTGCCCATAATCGAAGAAATAATTAGAAATATTAAGTCAACTAATTACATGACGACGCCAGATCTTACCTCTGGATATGTTTAAATGTATGTAAAACCAGAGGATGTGACAAAAACCGCATTCATTACCAGGTTATATGTCAGAGATGGCCAAACTTCAAAATGATGGGAGCCTCATGATAAATTTTATGAACGTTCGAGAGCCGCAAGTCCAATTTTATATCGTTTCAAAAATAATGAGACAGGTTTCGAATATAAAGAAGCTTTTAAAGAAAATTAATGCTTATGTGATAACATGATTACATATAAATATGAATAAATACATTTTATATCTATTGTTTCGGTGTTCATAAAATTTAAGCCATAAGAAAATAGAAATTTGTAACGCTTGTACTGAGCAACTGAGCGTTTTTCCTTCAGGTATGGAAACCAAATATTTTCTTGGACTTCCTTTATAGCTCTCAGTTTATAATTATTGTTGTTTTATCTTAACAGAAGTAAAAGGAATCGGGAGCATATTCATTGGTCTACAATTACATAAAAATTGTTATTTGAGTGAATTACAAATCATTATTTAAAATAAAACTGAGTGATTTGTTTTTTAAATAATTCATGAGCTGTCCTTTTAGAAAGTGTAAATTAAATGATACACATCAACGTGCACTGCATAGAAACTGTTATTCGCGAAAAAATATTATTTAAAAATAATATATTAACTTGTTTAGGCTTCAGCTTAAAAATTAATTTTGATTCTCCAAGCAATTAACATAAGGACCAAAATACTGAGATCATTCGAATTTTTGGAACCTAACCTAGGAAATTGTTAAACATTTTTTTCCCAAAACTTTGGAATAACTACTTTTACTGATGCCCAGTACGGAAGAGTTCACCAAAAAAATATGATTACAATTTCAATGGTATTTTAATATTCAGTATCTCTCATGACGGCCCTGATTGATGCAGTATTTTAGCGTGGCATCCAAAGGAATTTGACAGAATTTTTTAGTAATCTGTACAGTGCGCATCATTGAAAATTCTGGAAACTATCTCCTGAGTTGTCTTTATAATTTTGAAGTAGATAACAAAATTCATACTCATCAATGAAAATTCTCGAAACCATCTCTTGAATCGTTCCCATAATTGTGGACATACATAACGCATTGCTAATAAAGCTAGTAGTTCATGCCGGGCTATATAAACACTTCGTCCAGCACATATTCTATCTGTCTACTAGCCGAACTCTTCAATCTGTTTAATTTTGAGCTGTTTTTCAAATACACTGCAAATCAAAATTAATGCTCCAGAAAGAAAACATACCTGTCACTACTATAATAAATTTATTTCACAAACGTAGATATAATATGAACGCGTAGCTCTCCATATTTCTATGGATATGCACAAGTGTTCGTTGTGGAGGCCTTTCGTAACACGGCAGACGTCTGCACAATAGTTTAGTTCCATAGGTGTACGGATCCGTCATATTCTAAATGTTGAACTCATAAAAGCGGTCAAGTGACTTACGTCTCATCTTGAATTTCTAAGTAAAATAACTCAGAAGAACGTTTAAAATAAATTATCATCAGCTGAACAGTTACATAGTACAACTTTCCATTGGATTACCCAATCTGTGTACAGAAAATAAATCTCAAATTGAGTTTGAAATGGAGTCTGTAAGTAGAAGGTATTTTAGAAAAAAAAAGATCAGACTTTAAAAATAAACGTTTACGGGAGCAAAATTTCACAACTTTATACAACTGCGTGATTCAACTTTTCGTCAACTTCTCGTTTGGCTACTAAGCTTTCATGAACGTGAAAGACGTACATGATGACCGAAAATTAGAAGACAAAAAGTATCAACATATTAAAAGAAGTGTAATGCTGGCATCAGAGCCGGAGCAGATAAAGAGCGGTAGTACTAAGGGTGAAAAGTTTTAGATATGCCGGGCAACAAAATGCCTCTAACCTAGTGCGAGGTTGAGAAGGAAGGTCATTAAACAGGAAATCGCAAATTGCAAGAAAATATCACAACTAAAGAGATTTCATCAATATCAATTAGCAGATTTTGACAGAAACTTTGGAAAAGAGAGATGCTTGTCTTCTGTTGATCCCTCATTGCTTGATGCAACGTTATTGATATGAAGCTTTGATGATCAAGGTGAAAGATCTCTATCTGGAATAACAGTATTTGATAAAATGGGAATCAAACATTTTGACTAAAATTTAAATCGTTGTCAAACCAGAGATTCTTCTAAAGACTCCAAATATTTCAGCATCCACAACCATTGATGAAATGAAATATGATCTCTGCCCAGGATTACCAAGCAATTATTACGAAAGATAGAGTTTCATGTGCGAAAAGTGTTCATTAAGCATATTATTGTGGAATGGTTGGGCAATCTGAGAAGCAATTGCGTAAAAATGCCTGACTTGCTTAGGGATAGGAAATTCATTTTGAAGGAGTTCGCCAGAAAATTGAGACAACCAAGTAAGAAGCTGAAGATTCCCTCCACCAAAAATAAAATCCTCGTAAAATCCTTCCACAAATTAAAAGAGCTCTGTATGGATTGAATTCTTCCGAAGTTACGCACGCCATTCAAGGACTGAATAAAAGTAGTACCCTAAAACAAACGGAAAATCTTCCAGGTGGATCACAACCTTTGTGTACAATGGAATCATATAGAAATGTAAGAAGATACTGCCTGAAGTAAAATTGAGAGAAAAACTATTAGGGAGAATAATTAAATAAAAATATTATCATTGCGTTGTAGATTAACTTCGTATGTATTCCGATTACCATTACCTGTTCAAAACTTAACATAACCGGAATAGTAATTACCAGAAATGGAATTATTTGTAATTTTAGGTATTTGTTGCTCTGGCGATAAGCCAGCAGTGGACAGTTAAATCTATCAGAATTTTACATATATAATATCAAAAATTAAATTAGCGATAAATAAAGAAACTTGGCACTGCATGATTTCTATTTCAAATTCCATTTGTATTAAAAAATTAAATTATATTTATTCAAAATATGCCGCATTTCAGAAGGCGTAGGATCGCAAGTAGCTCGCGAACCGCAGTTAAGGTGTCGGAGAGTCACGGTTTGGCCATGTGTGTCATATGTTTATGCTTTCCTGAGAATCCCGTTTGGCTTACGCGAAGCATCGGCTGTGTTTACGAGAGCGATGGACATTATTTTAAGAGCTGTCCTCGAGAAATGTACGTTTACTTACCTAAATGATATAATTATAAACAACGAGACTCTTGACGAACATATCCGTGTTTTGAACGAAGCGTTTTCGCTTCTAAACGAAGCAAGATTAAAAATAAATGCATCAAAATGAAAATTTGCAGCTGAGAAACTTCGTTACTTGGGAAAGAAAGCATTTAAATCTGGAATTCCAAAATAACTTCGATAAAAAAATTACCCTCCACCAGTTGCAGGAAAAAAGGTGTCATAATTTTTCGGGTCTGTGTTCCTAACTTCGCACAGATCAAAAAACCGCTATTAAAGTCAAAGGGAAAGAAAGCCGTGTTTATTCGGACGGCTGAAGCAAACCAAGCGTCTGAAAGTTTTAAGACTGCATTAATACAAGTTCCAGTTTTGAAATTTCCTCAAGGCTACTCTAACCTAGAAAATTTCGTAGCTGCATCAGATGCAAATGGGCAAAACGTAGCATATTTCAGTAAGACACTTGATCCAACGCAAGGAATTATACAGCCATGGAAAGGGAAACTTTAGCTGTTCTTCTGGCGTTTAGAAATTTCGAGTTTACTTTGGAAAAGCATCTGTTAAAATTTATTCAAATCATGCAAGCGTGGGTCCTTTTACTGCCGGAAGAATTTATCGACAAGTCTAATAAGATAAGCTCTTAAATTACAAGAAAACTACTTAATAATTAAGCGTACTCCAAGAAAAGAGAAAATCTTAGCCGACGCTCTATCAAGAATAAAATTAGATGAAGAGGGGAATGAACTTAAGTGTGCAATGTTAACTTCAGAAATTCTGGACTCTCCCCAGACTTTCATTTCTGAGTTACAAATAGACCCGTATTTTAAAAATATTTGTTTACTTAAAGGATACTGATCATTTCGATCACCAGGATACAAAGGCCATCAGAAGCAAAGCTGCAAATTATGAGATTATTGATATCGTTTATGTCGTGCAAAGGCAACAAATGAAAATAACGAATTAAGACCGGTTATCCTAGTTAGTTTAACACTTCGTATTTTCAGAAATTGCATGGTTCGCCAATTTTAGGCGCCGTAAGGAAATCGGTGTAGCGAGTTCACAAAGCTGTCTGTTTTTCACTGCTACAAAAATTTATATGTATCAGTATGTCAGGTCTTTCCATATTTTCTGGTTAGATTACGATATGAAATATAGGCCCGTGGGTATCTAAATAGCATAAAAGTTACATTCCCAAATGAATTAATGGACTTATTAGGCCCACGCGAACGTAGTGAGATGAATAAAAATTGATACTTACTCGTTACTTGTTAAAGTGAGTAGAAATAATTCCCTTTAAAAGAGCCTCCTCTAAAATTGTATCAGATTCCTCTTTTAAGTAAATTTATTTTAAAATATGGAGCTCCATTAAAAGCAGTTTCAGTTAGTGCAGTGATAAGCAGTTTGTTTGTCAAATATTTCACGATTTATATGCAGGGTTTGGCATGAAGCATTTAAAGATGATCATTTATCGAATATTTATTAATTTTATGAATATTAGTCAAATATAGTCAAATATTGCAGAGCGGATAAATAAAAACATAATTAAGATTATTTTGACAATGATTGTGCATTTGCCATGAGGACGGATAAGCGGGATACTACCGGAAAAACTCCAACTGAATTATTTCTTGGCAGAATGTTAATTACTTTTCTGGATAACCTTTTCTTCGTTAATAAGAGGACTACATAATTTAAGATGGAAGATACGCAGAAATTAGTAGATGAAACTGTGCGAAATTCTTATGCTGCAAGACAAAAAAACTGTATTACGGTAAGAAACGGTGCGATTTTGATTTTAAGTGAAAGATAAAATGTTGCAAATTATGCATTCTCTTTCATGGGTCCTTAAAGATAAAGTGGGGAAGATTGGTTCCAAAATTCGAAGGCCTTTATGTGATTAAAAAATAAGAAAATTGGTGATACAGTTAAAGTAAAAAAATGGGGGGAAATGTGATTGTAAATGTGGACTAGTTAAAGCGATATTATGAGCCCGCTGATATTTAAATCTTTAAGAATACTTTGCAGGAATCTTCTGGAAGGAATAAAGGGGTAGCTATAAAGCCTGTAAAAGTTCCATTAACTTCGAGAATACAAATTACGTAGAGGAAAAGAAGAGGTGTCGCAAATGGAAGAGAAAAATAAAAAGCGAGGTACGATGTATCAAAAGAAAGCGAGCTGACCAGAGAAAAGGGGGCAAGGTTAAGCGTAGCAAAGTTTCAACAAAGGAAAGGACAGTACAGCGGTCTATCAGATCCAGCGAACTATAAATGCAGAGCCAACCTCAGCTGAGAGATCAACGAACGAGATTTCAGCTGCCAAGAAAAGATGGCAATGACGATCATTCAAATCAAGATCTACGCTGGAAGCTGTCAATGGAGGTGGCACTACCCCAAAGTAGAATATTTTACAAGAACCAGAGGATAGTGCTGGAAGACCAACCGAAGAGTGTCCAGGATAGACAAGGAGTTCAGTCTAGGAGTCCAAATGAAAGGAAGCGGCCTGAGATTTCAGAATTCCTCATGCACCAGGTCAAATTTACAAGAAGGAGAAGGGGAAAAGGAGTCAAAAAAAGAAAGCGTCCAGTTCATGAACAGGGTGGATCAAGCCGAGCAGAAGGAAAAAATTGCAACAGTCAAGCACGTTCCTTTCCTGGAAGGAATTTCTCACCAAACAGATGAAAGATAACGAACTAGGCAAAAGATACCTGAAATTTCTTTTTCAAGTATTCAGTTTTAGTTTATATCTAAGGAGAACTGTTCATGAGTAACGGTTGCATTTTGAGTTTTTGCCTAGAGCGAGACAATTTTAAATTTATGCAGAGCAAGAAGCCTTTAATTTAATTATGCCTGTATGCAGTGATTTTATGTTTAATATAAAAAGTAGATTTCTATTTTGGTCGAGCAGACTGTTTTGAGGAAGTATGGCGTCTCCGTAGAACAATTTTATACAACTTCTGTAAATTTTGATGTAAATTGCAAAATGAGTAATTTTTTTCAATACAAATAAATTGTGTTTCATGAAGCATGTTTGTTAAGTTAGTTTTGTAAACGTCAAATTTTTGCATTAATTACGTGTAAATGAAAAATATTAATTTCTTGCATGCTTATAAATGTTGAATTCTCGGTATATATATGAGATATTTAGCTACAAGCTAATAAGTTAAAATAAAATTAAAGAAAAGTTAAATTAAAGAAAGCTAGCGATATCAATGCAAGTAATGAAAAGTTAGGATCTCCAGCCAACACCTAAGTTAGTAAACTGTTTGCGTAGCACATTAGGAATAGTTTCGAAATTTAAGGTATTGAGTTCTAGCCTGTCTAAGTTATTTAGCATGTAGGATTTTAGTCAGGTGATAGAGTTAAAAACCCTTGTACATTAACACACGCTCGCAAGTTTAGTACATCTCGCTGGAGAGCAGGAAGGGCAAATAAAGGAGTAGTGACAATGAATTTAAAAGAATCTTTTTGAAGTTAAAATGTAAATAAATTAAGTGTATAAGTATTTGTGCTAAAATATTTTTTCCACGTGTCTGGAAGAACAGAAGATTCATTCTTACTAAATGTTGACTAAAGAATATGTCCTGTGGTAATCTGCTGTCATTTAGGTTTTATTTATTTTGTAAGATAGTGATTGTAAAATTTTGGATCATTTTCAGGTACAGTTTTTGTTAGAATTTATAATTTTACCATGGTCATTAAAGATCATCGTTACAATTACTTAAATTCTGGTGGGGAAAACTTCAGGGTTATTACTGTTATTTTTCATTAACCAATTATTTTATGTTTGGATCTTTACTGTCACTTCTTGTTTCCTTTTCCGTACCAGAATGTAAATGGGGTAGAAACAGATAGTATTTAAAGGATGGTTTGGGAAGTTAAATTCAGAGCGTGTTTTTGCCTGTGTGAGCGCTTATTGCTTTTTGCCTAGTTCTAATAGCTTGAATTTCTTGTGCTTTGCATTAGTAATTGCCGATATCTGAATTTCTATGCCGGTTAGGTTCATGAGAGAACTTTTCGTTAAATTGATTAGTGTGGTCTTTGAATTCTTATTTAAATTTCAATTGACTGTGATTTTTAAATTATCTCTTGAAAATCTTATTATAAGTTTTGGTCGAATGTGTGAGCACCATGTGCGCATTCTGTTCTACATTAATTATGATAAAATATTCTTTACACCCTTTCTCAAGTCTCAGTTCAACATAATTCAACGGTGTGCAAAGATAATTCGCCTCACGTCTGTTAGGGGTTTGGACTTAGTTTATGTTACCAAAAAATCTCAAACTTTATACAACATAAATGGTAATTCATAGAAACGAATCATTCTTCGCCGTCTATGCTGAAATAAGATCGAACAGTTGGAGCCACTGTTAGGCACGATTTAACAACGACAGATCAACGCAGCACTTTAGGGACTGTTAAAGTCTGGATAATAGACAAGTTCTCATCCTGTGTGAAAGAGCAACCTATAACTCATACATTTTACATGAACGGGCTCGATTTCAAGAAAATGAGTTTTAGATTGAGACAGGAAAGTAACGGGTAATCGAACTAATCTCTAAGTAATGAAAAATGGTTCCCTTATTTCTTGTCTTTGTTTTGGTAGTTTGCCACAAAAAAATGCAGTAAAAGTACAGAAAAGAAATTCTTGAACTCTTTGTCATAACTTATGTTGCTGCAGTTGGAAAATCTATCTCTGTTATGGAAAATAAGGCTCGTCTACAGAGACAGTAGCTGGTATGTGTCACAGAAGATGAGGTTGCGAAACGCATGGGTTAGTCAGCCTGGAAACTGCGTTTATAACTGATTCAAAGCTCTTGGAATATGATAAAAAGAAGCATTGATGGTGTTTAACATTCTCTACAGAGTACTATTGAGCAAGAATTTGCTGTGAAATATTATATCGCTTTGTACACTGCTCGACATTGAAAATGCAACACCAAGAAGGAGTGGTCAGAAGGTGATGAAATTTGGAAAAAAAGACAGAGACAGCAAGCAGCAATAAGTGATCGTTATTTCAAAATGGTAGTTAGAATACAGAGTGAGAACGGCGTCGGCTCAGTAGGATAAGTGACGGAGGACGTGGGCACTGTCCCTTTACCATAGCGGTCAATCAGTACAGCACCACCCCACCATTATCTAGAGAACAGCATTAACATAGGCAACTAGTATTACAAATAAAGCATGGTACAATGTACATAACAGGAGTAATTACATCTAGAAGAACAAGATATAAATTATATAACATATGTAATATTTACAGACTGTTGTGGGTCCATACTACTTTCGGAGGTGATGCTATACCAGGGGTAAAAAATGAATACGCATACTAAAAATGCATGCACATATTATGCGACATATAAGATAAAAGTAGTACCCTAGTTCCATGCAGAAATGCGGATATAGTACATAAAGCAAAAACTCAGTAATGGAATATACAGTCATGCGTATAAGACAGTCAACAGTCAACTGCTAAATAACTTGCAAATTACTACATGGTGCGACTACTATATGAGGAAGAGATTGCAATGTTACAGTTGAAAAATTAGTACAACATGTACATATTTATGTAGTGTTACTATTAAGGCATGAAACGATGTACATAGCAGGAGTAATTACATCTTGGAGGAAAAAATATAAAAACAAATAAAACATATACATATTGTTATGCGTCCAGACGACATTCGTGATAGTGATGTTATATCAGAGGTACGGATATAGGTTGGACAATTTATATGACCTATATGATATATAAAGCGTATAATACAATACAGTTACCGTACAAAGTGCGGGTTACAATATTACGTTCACACTGATTATAACAGCGCTGTTCTTGTGAACTACGACATAAAATACAATAAATACATATCTGGATTAACATGTTACTGATATTCTAGAGTAAATACATTAAAGAGTATAGTGTACATAATGACATTCAAAATACTATATATAAGTTATATAACACAATATACGGCTCAGTAGGATATTTGATTGGTGACAGCAAGGCCGGACACCCGGACGGCTTACAATGACTACTCGGATGCTGTCCGAACCCTGCAACTATCTGTAGCTGAAACTTTTACAAATAGACATAAATATACAAGAAGACACTAATATACTTATAACAGATGGCCACAATGCGACTGATAGAGAAGTGCGTATTCACTACGTGCTTAGATACTTATGCGATTTTATACATAGACACTAATACGAGGAAGACACTTATACGCTTATAGAGGGATGTTTCTACACTTATGGACGCTAATACACAAATTTACACAGATATTTATACACTTAACGACGTAGACACTACTACGTAAGTACAATATACTCATAATTTCGCATATACAAAGTTCGCATGTTTACAGTTCGCTTATATACATAGACACTAATAATGCGACACACTAATATACTACAAAATGCGACACAATATACTATAGACTAATATACGTTGACACTAATACTTACTTAAAAACACATTAATAAAATTATTCTATTATTCTACAATAACTTACACATGGATACAATGCACTGATATATGTAGACACTTACACAAAGATACACTTACTTACACTATATTACGATATACACTGACTACCAATAAGTATTTGGACACCTGTGATAGAAAAGAAAAACTAACTTTATTCAAAATCAATAGTTGGTAGAGCCTCCACGAGAGGTAATTACAGCGTGGACCCTCCGGGGCATACTTTCCACAAGTCTTTGTATGACAGCTAGTGGTATTTTCTTCCACTCGGCTTGAAGAAGACATAGAAGTTCCTTCCCTGATTTTGCACGGGTAGTGCACCCCTGAATTCGGCGATGCAACTCGTCCCGGAGGTCCTCGATAGGGTTCATGTCTGGACTCTGGGCAGGCCAGTCCATTCGATGAACTCCATTGGCAACATACCAAGCCTTGGTTAACGTCGAAACATGACAACTGGCATTGTCGTCCTGAAAGTAACAAGGGTCCAACCAGTAAAAATGCCACAACGTAGGAAGCACATTGTCATCCAAAATAGTGCAGTGGGCATCGGAGTTGAGCTTACCATGAATAGGGACCAAGGGTCCCAGCCCATACCAGGAGAAACACCCCCAGACCATAATTCCACCTCCGCCGAACTTGACTGTTGGCACAATGCATTCTGGCAGGAGACGTTCTCCAGGTAGACGCCAGACCCAGACCCTGCCATCCGAACGGTAAAGGGTGAACCTTGATTCGTCACTCCAAAGAACCCGTTTCCACTGATCTACGGTCCAATTTCGATGTGCTTTGCACCACATTAACCGAGCAGCGCGGTTGGACTTTGTGATCAAAGGCTTATGGGCAGCAGCACGACCATGAAAACCAAGCAGATGTGCCTCCTTACGGATAGTATTCATTGAAACAATACTCCCGGATGCCGTTGAAACTCCTCGCGGATGAGGGCCATCAGTTGGGTGCCGATCGGTCTTCCGAATTTCTCTGGACAGCACTCGTCGGTCTCTATCTCCCAGTTTCGTTGGTCTGTCGACTCGGGGCACATTCCGACAATCACCGCTCACCTTCCACTTCTTAATCACATAAGCCACTGTCGATTTTGGGTACTTCAGATCGCTAGATATGTCCCTTAAGGATCGGCTACATTTGTGATACCCGATAATTATACCTTTCTCGAAATCAGAGAGCTCCGAACTGCGAGGCATCTTGCATGCGACTAAAGCCGATGCTGTTTCCTACACGATATATACCGGCGGAGTCCGTACCTTAGGACCGCAGATATCGTCATTTGCATAGGTGTCCAAATACTTATTGGTAGTCAGTGTATATAAAACTAAGTATTGGTACACATAGATACTGCGTAAATTAGATAAATTTTAAAATGCACTCTTGTGTGAATATTAATAATACACTATACTACTACAGGTGTTACTCTGTATGTACTTAGATCTTGAAACATGACAACATGATGCCAGAGTACATTTATAGGCACAATACACCAATGACACGATACGTCAATGTACATAATGCTACACACTAAGATACTGTACACTAAAAGATAGACACCACACATCAATGCACATAATTGAGACACACTAATATACTATACATCAGTATTCTATCCACTAATTTACTATACACCATTATACTATACGATAATTCACTAATATACTATACACTAAAAGATGGACACAATACACCAGTGCGCATAAATGCGACACGCTAGTATACATTGACACTAATATTTAAGTACCATATACACAAAAATACACGTAGGTAAGGTAATGCAATTATTCTAGCATACACGTGGATACAATACACTTAGATAGGTAGAAACTTACGCTAATTTACGATATAAAAAAGTTAAGTATTTATGCACATAGATACTGCGTAAATTCGATATATTTTAGAATATACTTTTGTGTAAATATTAATAATACACAATACTACTACAGGTGTTACTTTGTATGTACTTAAATCTTGAAACATGACAACATGATGCTAGAATATATTTATAAACACAATACACCTATGACACAATGAGGCAATATACATAAATGTTACACACTAATATACTATACAGACACAATACACCTATGCGCATAAATGCGACACACTTATATACTATACATGTATATACTATACAATAATACACGATACACTAAAATATAGACACAATACACCAATGCACATTAATGCGACACACCAATATACTTAACACTGATATACATTGACAATTATACGTAAGTACCATGCACACAAAAATACACGTGAATTAGATTATACAACTATTCAATTATACTGCTGTAACATACACGTGGATACAATACACTGATAATACGTGAATGCAATGCACGTAAATAAGATTAAACAATTATTCAATTGTACTATATTACTGTTACATACACGTGAATACAATACACTGAAATATTCAGGTAGATACACATATTAAAACACTAAATACTACGTGGATTCGACAAATTATGAAGTGCACATAAATGCGAATATTAAATACAAGACTACTACAGGGGTTGAACCTCTTAAAACTTAACAACATGATATTAGAAATGTTCACTTTGGCTGGTAGAGATGTACATAAGAAACAGGCGGACATAAATGTAATAGAATTCTACACTGCACTATACACTTGTCTATGCATTATTCTCTTGGTGCGTGCACGACGGATACAGTGCATGCTGAGGTACGTTGTAAATGCATTTGTCGCACGCTGAGCATATATGCTAGCGAGGTACACACTTTGACACGTATGTTACGGAAACTGGCATGTGCAGCACCTATGCAGTGCTGCAAAGCTCCCGCCCCAGTACTTCTAAGTGGTCCATGATCCTTTTGACTTTGTCCATGAGTCGTGGTTGTTTCAGCACGAATCTTTTAAAGGCGGCCACATTATTTGACGGTAGTTTAATGTGCCATTGTGTGGTGAGTTGACACTCAGTTAGGTAGTGGTCGGGGGACCCGACTTCTCCGCAGAAACATAAGTCTGTGGAGGTTATATTTCTTTCTGCGAAGTAGGTCGGGAAAGGCCCATATCCTGTGATAAATCTTGTTAAGAAGGGCGCATATATGAGTCGTTCTGTGTCCACTTTTCGTATGAATTCGAAAGTTCGCCGACTCTGTGGCGACGTGTTCCATTCCTACTGCCACTGCGACAGAGCTGACTGCCAAGTCTGCCGCTTGAGAAGTGACTTTGGTAAAGGTGAGTCTTTTTGCACAGCATCCCGGTCCTGTGCTGCCTCTTTTGCCAGGGTGTCTGCGCGTTCGTTGCCCTGGGCACCAACGTACGCTTTTACCCAAACGATCCCAATTTTTTGGAACGGACTCGTATTTCGTAGTGTCTCCTGAATTTGTGACACGAATGGGGAGGTGTGGCGTGGTCGTTGATGGCGTACAGTACCGATAGGCTATCAGTATAGATTGTAAAATCTTCTGCTCTGTTAGTTTGTGCCCATTTTATTGCTTTAAGCAAAGCAAGGGCTTCCGCCTGGAAGACCGAATTGTGCGGAGATATATGGCACTTCCAGGTTTGCACTTCAGTGCCATTATGGAAAACTGTATATGCGCTACCGACTGCATTGTCCCTCTTGGACCCATCCGTGTAAATCATGAAGCCCGGGCCCTCTATAGATGGTGATAATTCAGAGGCGAGGTGAGTCACAACACCTTTCCCGTAATCTGGAGGGTGCGTTTTAAGCTTTGAACTTTTAAACTCGAAGTCTGCAGGGTCATAGCTGAGTTCCCCAAATCGTGCTTTTCGATGCAGTTGGAAAATTGCGGCTTCCTGCTGTGCTTTTATTGGTAACGAGGTTAGTCCCACCAGAACTGCTGCGGCTGCTGTCGACGTTGTTCGATATGCCTTTGTGATCTCCAGTACGAAGGGTCTTCGGGAACTTTGAAGAATTTTTTGTTTCCTGCAGGTCATGGGGTTTGCCCAGATTGCCGCCCCGTAGATCATGTTCTTTTCTGCTACTGAAGAGTGTAGCATCTTTTGGATATGGGGACGCAGTCCCCATTTGGAGCCTTGCATTTTCCTTAGGTACATGGTTATTTAGAATGCTTTCGTTCTTTGCGATCTTAAAGGGGGGATCCAAGTTAAGCCCTCATCTAGTATGATACCTAGGAGCTTCATCTCTTTAACTCTTTTAATCCTGTGGCCTGCCATCGTGATTTTCGGGTTTCTTTGTCAGATTTGGCCCGGTTTATGGTAGATGATATATTTAGATTTTGAATGCGAGATGTTAAGCCTCTTATACTTGCAAAAGTCATAGAAGATGTCAATGACTTCCTTGCAGTTTTGTTCAAGCATGAAGCGGCTTTTTCCACTGACCACGAAAGTGGCATTATCTGCGCAGGCTGCGACTGTTGTGTGAGTCGGCCATTCTGCTCTTAGAATCCACCGCGGACAGCGATGCACGAAGAAACACTTCTAGGCATAGAGTCGGTAAGAGTGCGGGTGGTGTCCTGAGAGATGGCTCTCTATTCCCTTTCAATTATTTGCCACAGTTCGTCTTCTGAACGAGGCAAGGGCAGAGTCTGCAAACGGCGTCCAATAACATCCCACACATGTTCGATTGGTGACAGGTCAGGAGAGTACGGTGGCCAGGGAAGCATCTGTATACCTTGCAGAGCATGTTGTCAGATGCGAGGACTGTGTAGTCGGGCGTTATC
>KK121620.1:188054-214719 GCA_000611955.2 Stegodyphus mimosarum | reverse complement strand
AGGTAAGTGGTCGCAGTACATTATCCACGTATCGTTGGGCCGTCTTAGTGCTATGAATACAAACTAGAGGTGACCTGGAATCGTAGGCAGTAGCGCCCCAAACCATTATGCCACGTTGTCGCGCGGTGGGGTGTTCCACAGTTATTGCCGGATTAGATCTGTCTCCACGTCGACGCCCCACGCGTATGCGGCGACTGTCACTGGATAAACAGAAGCGTGACTCATCTGAGAACACGACGTTTCGCCATTCTGTCATCCACATCGCTACAGTCCGGTACCATTTTAAACGTTGGCGTCTATGCTGTGAAGTCAATGGCAGTCTTCTTAACGGACGCCGTGAGTGCAGGCCACGTTCAACCATTCGACGAGAAATGGTTCTCATCGACACGGGAACATCCAGGGTATCTTGCACATGCTGCAGAATCACGGTGCAAGTGACTTCCGGGACCGCCACAGCTGGTCGGCGGATACGTCGATCCACGCGTGCTGACGTCACTCTGGCTGCACCTGCACCCCTCCTTCTTCCTAGACTTCCTTGTTCCAACCATGTTGGCCATAGCCGATGCAACGCGCTCGCATCTATGTGGGTATCAGCTGTGATTTGACGTAAGGACCAACCCGTCCTTCTCAGTCCGATCACCATACCCCTCGTAAAATCGTCTATCTGCTGGAAGTGCCTTCGTTGAAGGCGGCCTGGCATTCTCTCCTATTACACGTATCCTCCGGGACAAAAACCAACTTTCTTCGAAAATTCGTCTGGCAGAAATAACGACACGAATATTTCCCATTCTGTACGTTCCTTTCCTTGTATCTCACCTCTCGTGCGTCGGAGAGCTGCGCATTTCACATCATTCGCATAACTCAGTGATATGAGTGTACTCTAAAAGTTGCATAAATTTCTGACCACTCCTTCTTGCTGTTTCATTTTCAATGTCGAGCAGTGTATAACAAAAATAGATTATGTAAGGATTCCTGTATGGACTCGTTATTAATCTACTTTTATCACAGGTTAGCTATGATTACAAGAGATTTAGAATATGAATAAATTAATGCATTTGATAATGTACATATAAAGTCTTTAATTATCTCCATGAAAAAAATGACAGTAATATATAAATTTCAATAAATGAATAATTTTTTAAGACATTTCTTCCTATTTTTCATAACACAGTTTCGGACTTGTAAAGTTTCATACACCGAATTGGCGTTCCGTATGCGTCTATGTAGGGAATGCTAAGACCAAGCGTCGTGCAGATACATTATCTGCGAGGCACTTGGTCTTAGCATTCTCTTATAAAATTTAATGTATCGTTATGATGTTATGATTACTGCTTTTTAAAGAGAAGATAATTTGCATTCCGGAAATTTCAGAAAACTGAAGAACATGACAATTGGCTGCAGATATATTTTAGATGTATTAGGTCTATTTAACTCTCGATGGTTTTGAAAGCAGACAGTTGCAGGCTATGAGTGAGTGCTTTAGTGGAAATTTTATTCATCAGCAAATAGCAAAGGTATCAATCAGACTCATTTGACATTTTGACAAAGGACCATTTAAAAAAAGTATGTGGGCGAAAATTATTCTTTTTAATATATTGTTACTTTCGCATACATTAGTAATTGGATTGAATACATACAGAATCTACGAGAGCTTGATGAAACCTATTTTCAAAAAAGAAACACTTTACAGTTCTTAACTTTTAGCACAAAAGTACTAGTACAGCTCTTTTCAATACGACAGAGAACAATCAGTAGGTACCACTTCAAACTAATAAGAACGTTAAACACAAAGCAATATAAAGCGAACGCTCCTAGGATAATCTCTCAATACTCTGAACTAAAATTTAACAAACTGGTGCTCTGTCCGCTCTTATATAGTTTTTCTCCTCGCCCGACGAGAAATTTTCAGTGCCTTCGGTTTCTTGAAACTACTGGAATGCATACATAGCTACAGTTACATAGGGCCAGATAAAGTTACAGCTACATAACGATAGGATCAGTTACAGTTACACAGGAAAGAGGACCGAAATATCGCTAAATGGTCGCCAAGCTTGATAACTTTTGGCAATTTCTTGTCAAATTTCGTGACAAAAATTAGTTGCCTAAACCAAACAATATGTATTGTTAAGAAGGAAAACTTCTCCCCAGCAGGAGTGGCTCCGTCCCAAAGCAGAGAGAAACAGAATATCTGTCGCCAAAGCACCAAAGCTCGAAACCGGCCTTGAAGTTCGAAGATCAGTTTATCAAGGAGTCATAAACGGAATATCGTTTTAAATTTCTTTAAAGGAAAAGAAAATATTTTTTCGGCAAGTAAATTAATTAATGGATTAGTTATTTTGAGCAAAAAAAAAGTAAGAAAATCCAAGTTTAATTTATCGCGAAACGTCAAAAAAGAAACGTTTTGTCAGAAAACGTTTCTTCATAACACGTATTCCTCAATTTCCTGTACACATCGCGGAGGGAGAAGTTCTCGCCGCCAGGTTCCGTCGCCAAATCCCTTGGCGAATTTTCCCTCCGCTTTTCAGCGGCGTAATAGCAAACTGGTTTACATTACGGCTATGAAACCTTTCCTTCTTTACATAGACTTTCTATGCCTAAACCATCGCCAGCTTGGCGCTATCTCGAATACTTACCCAAGCAACCTTATTTTTCACGCAATATTCGCAATCTGCGAAGCCTTTCATGCTACATTATAAAAAAGATACTATAATTTACATATAATTTCACTAAAATTGCTTACATGTATACAAAATTCGTAATATTGCCCTTCCCTAGGACTACATGTCCTGGACAATGCAAAGCTTAAGCAGGAAGCTGTTCTTACAAGTAAGGAAAATCAATAACTGACAACTAAAAGCAATTCTAAAATAATAATAGTTTCGAAATTGTCATTGCCACGATATGCTAACCTGCTGCAAAATAGCGTTATCTTTAACCTGGAATAGAGACAATGATTCTCGATGCAGTATCATTCTTGAAGTATTAGCATCAGCCTACGAAAAGGATTATGTAATTCTTCATTAAAATATTTTATATCTACTTTAGTTTAATTCTGTATAATTGTATTAAATTAAATAAATATACCGAAACTAGAGTTCTGGGCATTTCCTGAAAGAAATGCTGTTGGTAATAAAGTACACGAATTTGAACAATGTGAGTTTGCGTAGACATGAATGTTTTTTCAATAAATGTATTGGAAAATTTTAGAATGTCCAGTGTCATTTCTAATGTTGAGAATGTTTGACGTCATGAGTCAATGATCTCTACAGAAAAACTGTGATCTGATATTTACAATACTTTTCATAATTTTTTCAACTTTGTTACGATTTAGGAGATTTCTCTGTTAATGTAGCTAAAAATGTTTCAACAGTTCGAAACTTGGAAACGGACTAACGATCTTCACTAGACAGTGAAGGACAAAACACCTACCCTATCATCTCGAACGAATTTCCTATTTTTTTTTAATCAAAAGTAATCAGATAAGAATCTCTTTTCAGTTTCACACTGTGACCTTTCTGTTTGTTCTATGGTCACTTTCTCCTAGTCTAATACTAGTTTCGTTTGCTTCTGATCTTATTTTTTCAAACTGTTAAATTAAAGTTTTTTTTCATTTCCATGAGTAATATGAATATCAAGAAACAAATATTAAACTTTTGAAGATAAGAAAACTATGAAAGAAACTGACACCTTTAAATGAGCGAAACATGCATTTGTAAGAAAGTTTGGATTAATACCATTCAAAAAGCTTATCAAACTACTACTTCGCCTTTCAAGCCATACTGAAAAATAAAGCAGCTATAAGGTTAAAAAAGCTTTTATGTAAATGAAACTAATCTATCTTTCAAGCCTGAAAGACGGATTTTCGTCCCGGCTTCCCTACGCTCTCAGAATTCTGAATGAAACTGGCTTGGCAAATTGCAGGAGCTATTACCCCAACTAATACTAAGCAACAATAAAGGGAAGCTCACCAGCTCAGAGAACTACCGCTCGCATCGAGTGCTACTAGAGGACTTGCTTTAGGGTCATTGGTGACGGACTTGCTTTAGGGTCATTGGTGACGCCATTCTTCATTTTTTTAATTTAGATTCTTACTCCTAATTAAAACCCCCTTTATTTACATTTTCTGGTAGAAGATGACAAAGCAATAGGAGAGTAAGTTTGATTTTAACATAAACAGAAATTTTAAATAGAAATAATCCTTACAAATCAACTAAAAAAAGTTTCAAAGTTTGACGTTTAAGATAAAGGAAGGACGACGCTTAAAATAAATATCCATGAAGCTTAAAAAAGTTTTATAGAAAAGTTTATATGTCAAGTGATTTAAGTAAAGAATCAAGTAAAGTAAGTATTTAAGTAAAGAAGTAAGTAAAGATTTAAGTAAAAAATCAATAATCGCTCTAGTAATGGTCACTTTTAAGAATAAAGGCTTTAAAGATAAATAGGAAAATGGTTTGTAGAGATGCCTTTCTTTTTTTGTAAGATTGGTTTTAATTCACACGTTATTTCTTGTTTCAGTTCTTTCCTTCTCTTCCTCTTTTCACGTCAACTCCAGTAGAAATGAAGATTAAGCTATTTTAAATAACGAATAAATTTAAGTTTAGACTAGAAGCCTTGCAGTGGCTCTGTATCTCTCGTATTCCTCCTGATTGCTTTTCTGTGAATTTCTGCTGTTTTTACTAGCTGCATTTAAAAGTCATACTTAAATTGGGTGTCGGGCTATTTGTCTGTAAGATATTTATTCCTTCTTCTAGGATGCCTTCGTGGTGTAACGGTTAGCACAGTCGGCGCGTATTCGAGAGTCCAGGTTAGAGTTCTGGCGAGGGCATTGCTCATTTTTCACGTCTTCAGCATCAAAATAACCTAACGTCTTAGAATTCTTTAGCCTAGTAATTTATTTGTAAATATTTAAAGTGTCATTAAACTCATCCAAAAGTAGCGTAGTTTTTGCTAACGCTTTAGTTTATAAGTAGCAGCTGTAGTGAAAGCAAAATTTTAGTTCCTTTATATTATGTACGGCTCATATATTATGTATGGCTAGATCCCTTTAAAACAAGATATGGTTATGTAAATACATCAGACAGTGACATCCCCAAAATTGCTGATCCATTGGTTAAAAATACTGTAAACCGCTGAGTTGGTATCCGTCCCAGATATTTAAAACATTCATACGGAAATGGGACACCAACTCAGTCGAATTTATTAATCGATTTATATTTTACAGCATCATTGTGCATGGTAATTTATAGATTACAGTATAGTCTATAAATAGTCACGTCAGTACTTCAAAAATAGTTCGCAAACAGTTCATAAATATTCCATAAATCAGAATTAGTCAATAATCCAGTGAGTAGAATTAGTCGTGGTCTATTAATGTAATTAGTCAGCAGCGCATTAGAACAGAATTAGTCAGTAGTCCATTACAACGTAATTTGTCAATAGTTTATCAATATAATTAGTCAATAGTTTATTAAAATTGAATTTACCAATAATCCATTGATGTTCATTAGTAGTAAACAGTCTATTATAGTTCGTCCGTAGTCATCATAGACCATCTGTAGTCAGCAGTCAATCAAACCGTTCGTGGTCTTTGACCAATAGGCAATACATTATAACGATCAAATGCAGTGTCAAGTAATACAATAATAAAATTATTACAAATAATAAGAATAATACTAATAATTCAGGTAGCTCAAATAATGCAACTAAATCAGGTATTACAAATTGTGATGTTCCTCTCTTTTATCTAATAATTAAATGTGGAAGAACCTGGCGAATTGCTAAGCAAATAGTAAGCGAATAATATATTAAGTCCAGAAACAGAAACGTAACACTCAAGAAGGGCTAATTGCCCTTTATTGCTCAAACTCAATGTGCACAGTCGATCCCTTTCTCAGGACGTACAACAAAGTCTCCACTTGGGCTTAAACTCAAGAATATAAGAAATAAGAACGTAACTAATGACTGTGTAGGGTTTATATTTATTTTAACTAACATTTATTTTAAGTTATCTTTCCTGTTTAGCCTTCCATTTTCCCTAGAAATGCCTGTGCAAGGGTATGTAAATTGTAGTAGCACGCGCAGTTTATTCAAATTTAGCGGAAGCTAGTTGAATTAAATAGTAGACGAAACCAGAGTTTGAGAGTCGTGCTTTGAAGTCACGCAAGTGAGGTTGCTCGGTAGATTTTAGATCGACGCGTGTTGGCCTGTGTGCCTAGCTTTGCAGAAGTGCTAGTTTTCAACTGTTTAATCAGTAATCTTGCGGAATCTCAGCAGTAATTAAAAACGCGGTTAGTTTAGGATCTCAGAGTCTCGTCGGTAATGTTTTGCTGTTTGTTCACATAGTTATTACTTTCAGTTTTACGTTCTACTTTAGTTAAAACCGCCGGGTTGGCGCAGTTTGTGAGAGTCAGGTAGACGCCTGTCTTTGTCATTTTAAAGATAAATAAAAAGGGCTTCAACCCCTTCTTCCGTTTCTGTGTAAATTCACACATAGTAGGAGTCACTACACCAGTTTCTGACAAGTTGCGGCAGCGAGATCTTACATTTGGCGCCCGAAAATATCACGAGCTGAAATAGCCGATAATTCGTTGGAAGTTCTGGTAGAATTCTAAGAGCACGTCATGGACAACCAGTTGGAAGGGTTTGGATATTTAATCCAAACTATGAGGGCATCTGTCAAGCCAACCGTCAGTTTTGACGGAAAAAATTTTGTGGCGATATTTTTAGACGGCCTAGAGAATCATTTCCAGTTGTATCCTGTGCCCGAAAGGCAAAAAGTTGCCATCGCCACGTCTGCGTTAAGAGGACAGGCCGCTCTATGGTGGAAAAACATTGGAAAGTTTTTGTTAGAAGAATTTGGAGGCCAAATATACACGTTTGAAAATTTTAAAGCATCATTGTTAAAAGCATTTCCCATAGTAAAAGACCAAGCAAAGCTGGAAGCTGAACTTTACAGTTTTTATCAGCGCAACATCGAAGATTTAAACGGAGTTTATGCTGAGAAAAGTCAAGTTGGTATATATGCTATATGGGAAGAAACTCGACAACTAGGTAATTGAAATAATTTTACCCAGATTACTACCTGCTGTCTAAGACTTCATGGAAATCCGAAATCCAAGCTCCTTGCAGGAACTCTTCGAGTTGGCGATCATGTTCCAAAACCGACGAATAGCGGAAATATCTAGAGGGGCAGCGTATCTTCAAGGTTCCTGAAAACAGTTCTCAAACCAAGCGGCTGCTAAGACGAAACACTCTTATGGAGGAAAGCGCTATCAAGCCAATTCACCGAAGAACAAAGGTCAAAACGCGAAGAAGAAATTCGAAAAAAATCGTCCGCGTACCCAGAAGACTGAAGGTCAGAAGAAAGCTTTAAACGAGTAGGGGGGGCCTGTAAAAGTGAGGGTCCAGACCCCTGAAATTTTGCGAAATCCCTCAAGAACATACCTAAACACGGTCTTGGTAAAGAATTCCTAGTTATTAGACATCCAAGTCCTGGTCGGCGAAGTTCCGGTAGAAGCGCTCATGGATACAGGAGCGCAAGGAAACTTCTTGAGCTACAAATTCTACAATGATAACTTTCGTAGACTACGTTTATTTAAAAATAGAAACACTGAAATTATAGCCGCCCAAGGAAAAACCTGTCATTGTGTCGGGAAATTATCATTTAAAGTGCAGATAAAGGAAGAAAATCTTGAAGCCTCCTAAAGCCAGATTGGATTTTCAGGAAAATGCAATTACGCTAGAGATGCAACAACGGGTGGTGGAGCCGGTGAAAGAACCTGAATTGGATTTAAGCCATTTGACTCTCGAAGAAAGCCAAGCCATTCAGCAAGTGGTGAGTACTTTTTCAAATTTGTTTTCAGAACGGCCTGGTAATTGTCAAATTGTAACACATGATATACAACTAACATGCTATAAACCCTGTAGGGCCTGTAGGGCCAAGCCCTACAGGTATGATAAACAGAAGGAGCTCATTATTGAGGAACACATAAAAGAAATGCTGCAAAATCAGATTATTTCGCCCATAAATAGTGATTTCGCGAGTCCAGTGGTACTATGTAGGAAAAAGAATGATTTCCCGCCCTCAGATAAAAAAACTTGGAGGTTTGCTATTGACTATAGGAAATTAAATAGCATTACGAAGTTCCCGGTTTACCCTTTGCTGGTGATTGAGGAAATAATTAGAAAGATTAAATCTACGAGATATATAACTACTTTGGATTTAACATCGTGCTACTATCAGATAGCTATGAAACCGGAAGATATACATAAAACCGCGTTTATCACAAAATCAGGCACTTATGCATTTTTACGCATGCCCTTTGGGTTGTGTGGGGCCCCGTCGACATTTCAGAGAGCTGTGGACATTGTTCTAAAGCCTGTCCTAGAAAAATCGACTTTAATTTATCTAGATGACATAATTATAACAAGTAGTTCGTTGGAACAGCATGTTAAGGACTTGCAGGAAGATTTTTTCATTATTAAAAGAGGCCGGTCTAGCAATTAACGCATAGAAATGCAAGTTCGCGATAAAAGAACTTAAAACCTAGGATATGAAATTTCGCAAAAGGGCATAGAAACATATTCAAAGATAAAGGCTATCAAAAGTTTCCCCCCTCCTAAAACCACAAAGAAATTGTCTTCTTTCCTCGGATTATGCTCTTGTTATCGATCATTCGTAAAGGATTTCGCTAATATTGTAGAACCGTTGTTAGTACTTAAAAGAAAGAAAGGTAAGTTAACATGGACAGCAGAGGCGAATACAGCTTTTGAAAAGTTAAAAGAAGCGTTCATCAATGCCCCTGTTTTGAAATTCCCGGAAGGTGAGGAAAGTTTAGAAATTGCGGCCGACGCTTCGGACTATGGCATAGGTGCGGTTCTCATGCAGAAAGAGCATCCTTTAGTATTTTTAGTAAATCATTAAACGCTACCCAAAGGAATTATACAGTGACGGAGAGAGAAACATTAGCCGTATTAATGGCTGTACAGAAGTTTCGAGTTCATTTCGGGAAAGCACCAGTAACAGTCTTTTCGGATCATGCAGCCGTTGGTAGACATTACTCGGGAAAACGTCTAACGCCCAGGTTAATAAGATGGGCTTTAAAACTTCAAGAATATAACCTAATAATTAAGTATTAACCAGGAAAGGAAAATAATGTCGCGGACGCACTATCCCGAATAAAACTGGACGATGAAGGGAATGCGCTGTATTAACTTCTAAAATCTTAGATTCTAGAGAAACAATTATTGCTGAATTGAAAGCTGATCCTGAATTTGGAAACATTTATGCGTATTTAAAAGACCCTGAAAATTTTCAACACACAGATGTGGCTGCAATAAGAAGTAGAGCACAGAACTATGAGATAATAGATAATTTATTGTTTTATACTAAATCAACAAACGAAAACTTCGAGTATAGGCCAGTCATCCCAGCCTCGCTTCGACTGAGCATTTTGAAGGAATTACAGGACGCGCCAACATCGGGTCACTTAGGGGTCAGAAAAACTATAAAAAGGGTACGCGAGGAGGTATATTTTCCGCAATTATACAAAATAGTAACTGCGTATGTCAGGTCCTGCAATCAATGTCAGTTAATTAATGATATTAATTACAGCCCGGCCGGGAACTTAAATAGCATTCGCGCTACATTTCCGAATGAAATATTAGGCATAGATCTCCTTGGTCTTTTTCCCCAGAGTGAGTTAAAAAAAATCGTTATCTTTTAGTAATTGTATATCATTTCTCAAAATGGACAGAAATTGTTGCACTTAAACGTGCATCAGCTAAAACAGTTGCAGATGCATTCTTACACAGCTACATTTTCAAATACGGCGCACCGATAAAAGTCATTAGCGATAACGGCAAACAATTCGTTAGCCAAATTTTTTAGAACGTTTGCTCTGGACTTGGCATACGCCATATCAAGATGATTCCGTACAGACCACAGGCAAACATCGCGGAAAGAGTTAATAAAAATATTATAAAAATAATTCGAAGTGTTATGTTAGCACACATCACAAGCGCTGGGATGGCTACATAGATGAGTTAGCTTATGCGTTAGGAAGAGCAAGTCATGACACCACTGGAAAAACTACAGCGGAATTATTTTTAAGGCGTAAGTTAATCACACCACTAGATAAATTTTTCCTTGTTCAACAAAGGGAACAAGAATTCAGGCAAAAAGACGTGCAAAAACTTATTCACGAGGCGGTTAAAAATTCGGATACGGCAAGAAACAGACAGAAGCTCTACTACGATCGAAAAAGCCGTGGAGCAGATTTTAAAGTGGGGGACAAAGTTTTAAAAAGGAAATTTTGTTTATCAAATGCACCAGAGAACTTCACCGCAAAATTGGCTCCGAAATTTGAAGGTCCCTATGTTATTCAGGAAATTAAGGGAGCCATATTATACCTTAAGAACGAGAGAGGGGAAACCTGTAAAGCAAGTCTCGACCAGGTAAAAAAGTACAACGATTGTGAAGTGCTCAAAAGTTTCTTGCAGGATTCAAGTTCCCAACAACTGGAAGGTCCAGAAGTAAGGCCGTCCGCTCCGCCACCCAAGAAGCAGAGAACCGCCGAGGAACCAAGCCCTTCTACAAGTTATTCAAGGATCCCGAAAAGAAGGAAAGAGAATCTCCAGACCCCAACAGAGAAAAAGGTTAAGAGCGCAACTACGTTTCGTAAAGAATCCTTGTTAGATAGCAAGAGGAAAAAACAGTAACAAGATCTCACAGCAGACAAGCCGAGTCAAGGAAACCGCGTCCAGTCCCGGCTATCCAAAGACAAACAAGGCCGCCGTTTCTGCGAAAAAAGAGACAACGAGAAGAACAAAAAGATTTGGACCAGCAGAAAAACTCAAGCAAGAACCTAGACCGGAGGTCGCCAAAAACAGACATCCAGGTGCCAAGATTAAAAAAAGGCCGGCTTACAGAGGTCAAAAAAGAAAGGGCACCATGGAGGAGAGCCGATCAAGTCAAAGACGAAGACTGACTGCCATGAATTCCTTGACATGGACCGAGTTTTGTGAAAAGAGGATGACTGAGTTTCAAGCATCGAAAAGTCAAAGATAAGTTAAACCTTCTATAAATTTTTGTTTTGTTTTGAACTGTTATATGTCAATACGAAGTTTCTATGTGTTGAAAGAAGTCAATTTGTCTCGGTTGAGACTCAGTTTGTTTTACTGTATTTAGCCAAAAGCAAAGCAAGATTTTCTTTTAAGTGTAATGTCTAAGAACAAGCAGTTCATGTTGGTCGAAAGACTGGTTTTGTTATGTTAAAGCCAAAATTTGGCCAAATGTAAAATAGCTTCGTATTTTATGTATTAATGGAAAATTTAGTTTCAGGGTCGCCAGCTTGGCGAAGAAGCGTGAAGTAAAATATTAATTTTTTTCTTGTTCATCTTATTGTAAATTGTAAAAATTCATATGTATTAGAATTTTGTAAAGATATGTAAATACTTGAAAGCTATGTAAAAGTAGAATTTAGTCTAAAAGCATAGAATTTTAGATGCTAAAAGTAAATGCTCAAAAGAAACGAGTTAAAAGCTAAATGTTAAACAGAAGATAAAATCATGCGTTGGAGCGAAAGCTTGCATGCGAAAATTTGAATGAGGGGGAAGATTAGAATGAATGCGGTTTTTAGGGTTCTCCTCTCACACTTGAGTTAAGTACGATAAGCATAGCTCATCGAGTTTTAGCATGATGGACTAGGGTGTGTCATAATTGGTTGATCGAATTCTAACAAATCATTGTGGTTAGGGGAAGTGTTGAAATACAAAAGCATGAAATATTCCCGTTGGACACCGCACATAGTGGAGAACCAGGGCAAAGCAAGTTAAATTAAAGTTTGCATGAAGAATGAATGAATGTGAAATAAACAGTTAAATAAGAAAAAGAAAATCATCGAAAAGTAAAATGCTACAGAGTATTAAGAAAGTGTAAATCATAATGTATTTTCAATATACTCATACTTGTTCCTTCCAGATCCTGGAAGGAAGAAAAGACTGTATGATATAGAACGACAGTAGAGAAGATTCAGTACGAAGAAATTGCAAACAACATCAAACAATATTGTAAAATTTCATAGCCAAAAGTTTGTTTTATGTAAACGGGGCTCTTGAGTTTTAGGTTAGAATGTTGAAACTTTTCAACAGGTCGTTTCTAGGACCTGCTTCCAAGTGTTCAATATTCTGGCAAGGGCAAATGTAGGGTTTATATTGATTTTAACAAACATTTATTTTAAGTTATCTTTCCTGTTTAGCCTTCATTTTCCCCTAGAAATGCCCGTGCCAGAGTACGTAAATTGTAGTAGCACCCGCAGTTTATTCAAATTTAGCGGAAGCTAGTTGAATTAAATAGTAGACGAAACCAGAATTTGAGAGTCGTGCTTTGAAGTCACGCAAGTGAGGTTGCTCGGTAGATTTTAGATCGGCGCGTGCCGGCCTGTGTGCCTAGCTTTGCAGAAGTGCTAGTTTTCAACTGTTTAATCAGTAATCTTGCTGAATCTCAGCGGTAATTAAAAACGCGGTTAGTTTAGGATCTCAGAGCCTCGTCGGTAGTGCTTTGATATTTGTTCACCTAGTTATTACTTTCAGTTTTACGTTCTACTTTAGTTAAAACCGCCGGGTTGGCGCAGTTTGTGAGCGTCAGGTAGACGCCTTTGTCATTTTAAAGATAAAATAAAAAGGGCTTTAGCCCCTTCTTACGTTTCTGTGTATATTCACACATAATAGCAGTCACTACACCAGTTTCTGTCAAGTTGGGGCAGCGAGATCTTACAACTGACTAAAGAAATTTAGGCGAAGCTAACACAATTCTAAGTAGTTGGCCCCTAAATATCGAATTAGCTAGCAAAGCTATCAAGGGACCTAATATGGCCGAGCGTAGTAATAGCTTAGAGAGACGTGGCTCGAAGGGCAAATGGAACTTCGACTTAAATACTACCTGCTATTCATCTGCATTTAACGCTGTTCTGAAAACTCATTGTGGTAAGGAATTGTAAACTGAAATTAAGAGATATAGGAAAAGAGCTTTAACTTAAAAATAACTGTTATAAACTTAGGATAAACCTTACAAAATAATAGTAGTAACATATGATGCTAACAAATGATGCTATGGAGCAGTTGGCTCAAACGCAAATAGGTTAGGTTAGGTTAGGTTATTCAATTACGGCAAAGCACACGAGGGCTATCTGCCTAAAGGGAGGGATGCCTTCGTGGAGGACTTTCTAAGGGAAACTGGCTCGTATACACGTTACACATGGGGAAAACCACGAAAACGCCCATGCAGCCAGCCCGTTCGCGGGATTCGAACCTCGGACCGAACTACCAGTGTTCAGCGTCTTTACCCAAACGCAAATAGCATTGCGGGTTACATACGTGAAATAAACGCAGCTGGCGAGCCAGCTATTTTAACTAAATTTCAAACAATTTAGCAAATTTTAACTTAATTCTAATTTTATTTACTAAGCGTTTATCGAAACATACATAAGTAATAAAAATTTTCTGTTGGTTACATTTCGCAATTCAAATTTACTAGCAGCTAAATAATAAATTTTTGGAGATGCATTTATTTCAAATAATTCTAATATGTTGAATTAAACACTAAATAATTTAATTTTAGCATAAAGTTTCACAGAAATCTTCCCCAGTGGAACTAAACTTAAGAATAATTAACGACAACCAGTTCTCCTTCTTTTATGTTGAAATTTTAACTATGCATGAAGAAAGAATGCATAGTAAAATCCATGTAAGTAATTATACATTTCTTTAGTTTTTTACATCAGCTTGACACTTAATGGCATTTCGAGTTTGACAACGTTGTAACCTTCAAGAAAAAGTACTGGAAACTGTCTTCATCAAGGATTGTAGATGATCATTAGTCAGGCGGGCCTACTTGTTGGACAAGTTAATTTTCAACTGCGAAAAAACTGTTCACATATAAGTGTGCTCCGGGCAAAGTGAATATTCTTATTTTAAAATTTTGCAACTGAGTATATTTATCTCTTGACAAGTATGAATAAACGTTTATCTTACTTTCAAGTTCTTGGATAAGATTTATATCACATCTTTAAATTAATTATTTCCATTTGAAACTTTTTTGATACGCTATTCACGTCCGCTTTTAATGCTAATGAAAATAATTTAAAATGGAATTTTAAACATTAAATTCCCTAAATCTGCCTACATATTCTTGCCGTAATACTGCTATTTTTCTTGCGCATTTTTGAGATTTTTTATTTGGAATAATAGGCCGAGATTTAAGGCAGAAATTGTAAGGAATAATTTGATTTCATTTGTGTTTCCCATGTTTGCAGTTCGAAACCTCTAATAGAAGCGTACATATCAGTGATAAGTTATCCTTTCCTTGCATCTCTTTACTGAGAATATTGAAATGGCTGGTTAAATCAATAAGAAGTGATAAATCTGGCTATCCATGTATAATTTTGTAGCTCGTCGATACCTTTTTTGGGGGAGAAGGGGTTATGAAAATTTTGATTTCATTTATTATATCAAAAAATAATTTTGATACAGTTCCTCGACTTAACTATCTCAGTTCTTATTAAAAGATCATTTGTTCGTTCTAACTTTCAATTACTTAAAGCAATACAACGAATTCTCTGGATAATTCAACGAATTCTTCTCTCTCGCTTGTCCTCGGATAAAGTTTACCCTTTTAAAAAATTACCGTTTTAATCCCTTTTCCATAATGTCGTCCATTTGCAAACTTTTGGCACAAAGTGCTACTTGATAAATAAGGTAATATACTGTCCAAAATGTGAAACTTTTTGACTTCCACCGTGTTTCTTAATTTTACCGCTACTTTTTTACCAATCATACCAGCTACATCATCACTTACAAATCCAACCATTTTATTCCAATTATATTTACCTGTTACAGTTTTTTTTTTTCAGAAAAAATATTCTGTGTAACAGTTTTTCCTTTCAAAGGAATTATTTCCAGCAATTCTACAAGTACTTCCAATTCATCAATAACAACTCGTATGCAATCGGCAATCTGTACTATATCTGTGATGTCAGTATCGCCTCAACTGCTACTGAAAATGAGGCAAATTCTATATTTTTTTCGTTTAACTGGCATCGTAATTCGCTAACAGTTTCTTTAATACGTTCCGCTACTGTGTTAGCTGACTAACTAATATTTTTAAATAAATATTACTTATCAGGACAGGAATTTTAACAGATTTAATCAAACTATCTTTAACGAACTGATCATCAGTAAATGATTTTGATATCTTTGCTATGATGCGCGCGAGAGCGAAACTTGTAAGAACTGTTGCTACACTAGATATATTTGCTCACGTAAAAACATTTTGATGTGTTGTAGTATTTTGCTGTGTGATGTAAAAATTATGTCTTTTCTTTCCTCACTTTACTTTGCAACATTTAACTTTTTTTTATAATTCATTCCGTAAAGGCGGCGTAAGTTGTATTCTTTTGGAACTCATATGTCTTTGTTGCAAATAAAACATACAATTTTCTTGCTCACAACACCACAAAAGAACATAATTTTTCATTTATCTTGAAAAACACGTCCTCCTTCTATCAGGTTTCTTTTACTCTTTGTTAAAGCTATGGCTTGCAGCTTAATTTCTAAATCAAGTTCAAAATTATAATTTTGTTTACAACTTTAATTAAACAACATGAATTTTCATATGAAAGCAACACTTAGCACACTTCCAAATTATTGATATTAATGTAACTTAGATCTAACCAAAAGCATAAATAACAACTTTTACAAGCCGTACGTTAGTTTATCTCCATTTATTTGTTAATGTAAATTGCATAGCTTTATATCCAGCTTACCAACTAATGAGTAACTCGAGGAAAATAATAGTACCAATGCATTAAGTCCAAAAAAAAAGGGGGCGAGACACACAAGAACATAAAAGTTCTACCAGCTATCGGCTGGCGAAACAATTTATCGATTGCTCCGACGTCCCACCATAAACAAGTCATCGGCCTGGCATGCAAGCACACAAATTCTATATTTTTTTAAGTTAACTGACATTGTAAATTTATTCATTCTATTTCTTTTTCATTTAACAGCAATCCAGCATATAAACGATCCATACGTTTAATACTGCTTATATTTATATTTCAAACTGTCATTCCCTACGCATACTTTATTTGCCTTAGCTTCTTTTACGGGTCTATCAGAGTGCTATTATATGTGCGTTACGTATGTACTTTTGGTTGGGTGCTAGCACTAGCTTCGAACTCGGACTACAATGACTCCTGAAGTGTTTGCTAGTGCTTTTTAGCTTTCTTAATAAACACTATTTGCAATCCACTGCCAATGAATGTATGTTACATTGAAATCTATAAGCACTACATTAAAACACATACGTAACAGAAATGTATTGGTGGACTCATAAAATTGCTTCGGGGGTCGCCAGTCTAAGACCACTGCTATAGAGAATACTATGTACATTTATATTATACAATAAAAACAACACAATATATTACATACAACTATATACTACATATAATTATGTTATTCAATAAGAACAGCACAATATATTATATACAACTATATTATTACATAATAGTACATATACCGATATATATATTATTGCATAATGATACATATAGTGACTTAAAACTAATACTCAGCACTGATACTCAATACTAATACCTAATACCAATGCATAATGTCAGTACTCAGTACCATACCACCACCAATGCATAATACTAGTACATACCTAAATGATATGTAATATAGTTTAAAACAACATAGTTTAACACAGTTCATATGTTCGTAATGCATAATGTAGTTCATGATAGAGTTCAATATATGGTACTGTTCATAATATAACTCATATTATGTTTCAATAAATTCAGTAATTCTTTATATCGTTCATAATATAGTTCATAATTTAGATACAGTTTAATAATATAGTTAAGTATTTACTCTTTATATAGTAATATTATAATTCGAAAATGGTCCATAGTTCATGATTGATAATTCAAAACATTCGATAGCATCGATAGCAAATAAGATCATAGTTCATAACTGCTGTTACTTCATAGGCAAGTTGTAAGGATTTTAAGTTTTACTAATGTTTATTTTATTTTAAACCTTTACTGTCGCGTCTTATTTTCCGTTTCCTGCCAGAATAAGCGCGAATAGATTTAGTGTATGCAAATGGGGTTTCAATATTTAGAAGTATTAGAAGTATTTAAGACATGGCTTTTAGCCAAGAAGTAGTAAAAGAGACATTTTTCTCGTGACCTTTACTACACGTGTAATTTTCGTTATCTGCCTTTAAGGCCAGAACTTAGTTTTCGCTGATATTTGAAAACGTATTGTAGTCTTTGCATTCTGCTTACTACATGCGTAGTATTAAAGGGCCGATCTTCGCGTTACTAGTCTCTGTAAAGCATTTTAGTTCTTATTTAGTTAAGTTAGTGTATTTTCTTATTTTCTACGTTCTAGGACCAAAAGTATTAGTCTTTGTATCTCGAAATTCGGGAGCACTTGTCCGCTGTGAGAATAAAGGAGGAATTTAACCCTCCTTATCTTTGTTTTATTTTCTACATACGCACGAACATAGCTTTGAGTAAACTCCCTGTTCTGACTCACGACTCCAGTTATGTTTGCAAAATCAACCAGAAGAAACAGTAGTCCTGACAACCTTACTTAAAAATATTCTAAATTGCTGTCTGCATTTTCTCGAAAATATTAAAAGAACTGTAACTTAAATTTCAAGTTTGCAAATTTTCTATCCGTTGTCTTCCATGGTCTAAAGGAGTATGACTTTCACCTCCTAATACAAGCTGAACGAAAATTCAAAGGTTAAGACATTAAGTTTCTCGCTTTTATTTAAGAATTAGTTTTTTAACATATAAAAGAAGAATATACTAAATGATATATATATATATATATATATATATGCATAAAATATTTTTATATTTTATATTAAAAAGTGATCATGTTAAGTTATTCACATAAACATTTAGTAAAGACTGTCCATTACACTTAATTTATTTACATAATAAATTTACAGTTTATAAGCTTAATAATTAAAAATATTAATATTCAGAGATATAAATACGAAATGACTGCGGCTGGCAATACGTTGTGCATGAGCAAGACTACTTTGTTGGGCTAGGAAGTTAACATAGTTCAAGTGCCGAATCTGTCGTTTAAGAACTTTTTTAGCTACGGTTACATTTTTGGCTTGAGCTCAACAAATTCTTGGGCAATTTGTTCAGCTTATTCATCTTTCATTTCACTAATTACACTTTTACTGGTATGACAATAGAGGGGATGATTTTTCGAGTAGTCTGAGGTGCTGAATAAGCTCAGCTCGTCGGCCATATCTTGGTTAATATCTGCACTTTCTATTTCATAACAAAGATTGTCTGTGTCTATGAATAATAAAGGTGCTTTGGATCCGTAATTCTTCTTGATGTATCTTTGATGAAATTCATACATTAGAGCTTTTGATAAATCCAAAATACTGAAGCCTACATAGATAGGTCGTTTCAGAACCAGGCTGGTTTTTGTCACTCGATGGCTGCCAGATCATCTGTGATCTTGAAGAGTGAAATTTTGGAACAACGATTAACTTCTGGGTCGTATTTCGCGATGGTCAAGATAAATTCAGCTACGTTTGTAAGGTTTTAGTTAAACTAACAAAGTTTTATTTTAATTTAAATCTTTCTATCGCTTCTCATTTTCAACTTCCCGTTAGAAGAAGCGCGCGTTTTCAGCTTATGCTAATTTGAAGTGGAGCCAACGACTATTTAAACCATAGGTAGAAACATCTCAGTGTGAGAGAGCTTTTAGTCTCAGATCACGGTCACTCTATTCGACGTTTGCCTGACCAGCTAGCATTTAAATTCTAAGGCATAGTGCTTTTACGTGACTGCTTATATAAATCCAAATGCGTTAGTATTAGTAAATCTTGCTACGCACCTTTTAGTTAGAGGCCAACCTCGCGTATAGCTCTGCGATCAACGACTAATTTAAATTTCTATTTAGTTTTAGTTTAAATTTGATTGTTCATTTGTAGACCCAAGTGTGGTCTTTTACTTTCTGTATCCCTCCCGAGTTGGGAAGTGGTTGTAAATAATATTGATTTAATAAAAGAGGATTTTAAATCCCTTTCAAGTGCAGTTATTCGCCAACTCAATCACAGTGTCCTACTACCGAACATAGCTGCATTCAGCTCCCTGTTCAAGATCAGGACTTAAGGAGTTTCACAAAGATGTTTGCCAAGAATATGCACCGAACACTTAGTCCTGACACGTTTTGTAGGATTTTCAATGGTCTTTCATAATACGGAATTATTCAATAGCTTAAATAAGTTCTTTTCGATCGAACATTTAGCCAATTAACTTTGCTTAGTCTGGAAGTCGAGGTTATGTAGCAAGCAAGGAAGATTGTTTGAAAATAAGCTTTAGATGAATCTTGGCCACTTGAAAACCCAGTGAAATATATTGTTTTAGGTTACGATCGCGTACCACGTACCAATTCTTTTGTCGCAGACTTGTCACCAGTTTGTTGGAACTGTTAGATGTGATTTGAAATTTAGCTACCATTTCCAGAGTGCAAGGTGACCACATGTTAGGCGTCACAATGACTTGCAAGAGGATAGTCGGAATAATTATCATGGACTTCCTCTGGATACTCAAGGTCAGCCTCTAGGATACATCCTTCTTCTGCATCGTCGGCAATCTACATGCAGTTAAGAGGTTCTTCATGCCAATGGAAGTCATGGATGGGTAAAGCTTCGCTCATACCTCACGTAGAACATGGAAAAAAAATAATGAATATCAAAAGAAAATAACAGTAGCTATGAAAATATCAAATTTTAACTTTTGAAATGATAATTACCCGTAAATTCTATGGCATCCCAATACATAATACAGGATGACGGCTACGTTGGGTCATAAGTGTCCATATGCTTATTATTGGCTTGGGTGAAGGCTGTGTGAAATCATAAGGGGGCCACCCCTCATACCCTTTTCTATAAACAGATACATATCAGAATCGATGAGTACCTCCATTTGGATACCGGACACGTGTAAAGAAGCTTACCAGGCCAGACTAGGTGCTGTATACATACGTGCCAGTTCCAGTTTGTAGAAATCAAGGCACTGGTGTCTGAAGTTTTGGAAAGTGTCTGGCAGAAGCAAGACTTTACTTTTTACATAGACCATACTCCTATATGAGGTTAACCGAATTCTTTCCAAACTCTATTCGCATGGTGGTAATCATTGTCGCTTATGTCACTCTCTGTTAAATAACTGTAGAAGGAAGGGAGAGGGGGAAGCTTCGGCTCATCGTATCTTTCAAACGAGTCTAGGTACTCGTAGGAGTAGATTCTTGAAAGAATCAGAAAATTATTGCATTGCTTATTTTTCATGTCTCCCGATTCAAAAATAATGTAATGATTCTACACGTTAGTTAGTTAGTACATATATATAATCTTATACAATGTTACAATCTTATACAATAAACATCTCTATGCGTAATATTACAATAAATAGCAATAATCGCAATAACACATACATTACACATAAATAGCTATACCTACATACGTTGCACAACAGTGGCAATAATAGCAACAAAACATATAGCTTCTTATCACAACAGCATCATAGCAAAATACACATCACTTCATCATATTATGTCAATAGATTTTATTTCAATGGCAAAATACAACAATCTATATGAAAAATCACTATGAAGCCCTACAGTATAGCCAGTATTATGTATTATGTATTGTAAAAGTACACAATAAAGAATACAGTATATCAGTGGCAATAATAGGAGCAAAGCATATCATAGGGTAAACTTGGCAAATATGGGCACTACGGTAATATAGGCACATTTAAGCAAATGCGAGTATTACGCGTAATGGTTTTGATCCGGTGGATTCGCACTGCGGCGTTGGCAATGCTCAAGTGTCATGGCGGCTGTGTGATTAGTTTGTGTTGTTGTGCGGTTGAAACAGAAGTGCAAACGGAGCACTTCTAATGTAAGTACAACTACCTGATGTTTCAGATTAAGGTTGCTATTATAGTTTAGTTATCTTACTTAAGCTTTAACACGCAAAATTAATTAATTTTACATGGCTACTATAAATGGCTAAAATCTTATGTGAGTGTAATATCCGTTGGCAGTAGTGGGCGGTGTCGTTCGACAACAGTAATGCCAATTATTGAATAATATCATTAGAGCAAATATGGGCAGTACCAAACGTTATGATATTTTCTTTTCATGAGGTAATTACTATGATGAAAATCAAGGACAGGAGTGGGTGTAATGTTGTGGCTCTTGTTCATCCTGGTGTATCACTAAAAAGTACACAATAAAGAATACAGTATATGAATAAAAACAGACGAGAAATACGCCGCGTGTAAAACATAAAATTAATAGTAATGCAACAACCTTGAGTTTGGCGTAAGGTTACTAATTTTACTGTATATAATACTATATAGCAATATAAATGCAATACTGTACAGTAACCAACTAGGAAATACATTTACAGCAATAAGATACATTTTAATTACAACAATGTATATACAGTACATATAGCTATTACTAGTGCTACGTATACAGAAATTTGTTAAGATCGGGTAATGAAAAAAGCGATACAATGCACTCTAAAGCAATGGTTTTCAAACAATGTTCCGCGGAAACCCAAACTTATGCAAATGAGAATAAAATTTGACAAGAAAATTATGAAGCACTCTCAAAGGTTGATAAGTGTTTATTAACTAAAATATATACAGATACATTTAGTCCTCTTTGAAAATTAACTTCGTGTGTAGGCTGCTGACGTCCGTAACCCGACGTCAGCAGTGATTACGTGATTGCCCTTGAAATGCATTCACTCTAATTTATTCCTCTAATTATATTTAACTTCCTTTAAATATGCAATTTGTATACACAATCCTATTGCATACATCGCATTAATTTTAATTTGAATTTTTTCTAAGTTTTCTCTGCAAACAGTTTTTTTTTATATCCAATAGAGAGCTTATGTTCTGAATGATGTATGCTACTTTAAAGAACTGATTTTGTTCTCACAAGCACTGGATGAAAGGTTTATCAATTTACTAACCAGTTGAGTTGGATATAGTATAAAGTTCTTCCTAAAGAAAAGTTTATTAATAAATATACGCACATCTTTGACCAAAGAGAATCTTCTCTCAGTTTTACTTAAATTTGTCACTGACGGCAATTAATTTAATTTTCTGATTGCCCTTGAAATGCATTCACTCTAATTTATCCTCATGCTTCCTTTGAACATGTAATTTTCATATACCATCATGTTGCGTACATCACATTAATTTGAATTAGAAAATTTGCTATGTTTTCTCGGCACACAGTTTTTTATATCGAATAGAGAGCTTTTGCTCTGAAAAGTGTATGTTGCTTTAAAGAACTGATTTTGTTCTAACAAGCACTGTACGAAAGGTACATCAATTTACTACCAAGTTGATTTTCTATCCTATTTTTTTCTTTCTTTTTTAATGAATTTCATGAACTACTAATGATACTAGAGCAGGGAAGAATTTACGCATTGTTGCATGAAGTGAAATAGTGCATTTCTTAAGTACTGTGGATAGAAAAACTTCAAAATCATTAATGTTTTTTTAAAGAATCATATTTAATTTGCGTGCTTAGTTTTAACACCATAAACATATGAAAACCATTTACCTTCCTTTCGTATTATTTTACCTTTTGCGTCGCGTGTGAATGTTAACGAAGTGAAATCACGCGATTCAGCTGAATTTCTTTTTAGGTACACTGCTAAAAAATCTTGATTTTTTTTTCAGTTTTCGTTTGAGTCCGGATATGTGTTTCCTTCTACTTAGGTCATTTACTAAACCAAAATGCTCTGCCTTTGAATTTTATACGAGAACACAGCAATGTATGATGTTTAAATGACTACGGATTCTCTGTATGCTTGGTTATGGAAGTAATTTGATCTCTGGATATTTAATTATGAAAGGAATTTGGGCCAAATTTATTCATTTATATTCGGACTGGATTCGAGTGACTGATAATTTATGCATTGCTATGGCAGCAGCCTATTTTTAAATGCTTTTTAATTGTTTTTCTCTCCCCGTTCCCAACAAAAGAGTGTTTTATTAAATTATTCAAATATTATTTCATATCATATTTAAATATACACTGGTGGACAATTGCTAAGGACGCATGACAGTAGCAGCGATAGCAACCACAAAATGAAAGGCAGAAAAATGTGGAAATTAGCATAAGTGAGGGGTACAGTAAGCTGTGCGTATGCAAATTTTGGATTGACGAAATTCTTCGTCACGTGATGCACTGATATAAGATAGAAGATTCACACGTATTGATCTTTGTTCATCAAAAGCAAAATTTAACGGGAAACAATCAGTTGACCAACTTGCAATTTTCGGTTTGTCTTCCCAATATCACTTAGATAATTTTACTCACAGCCGTATTATTGGCAACATTGAAAATGGACGAAAAATAACAGTTGTTGCTAGGGAGTTCGATGTCAGCCACAGTGCTGTTTTTTAAGGCTTTGGAAATCATTTCAAAGAAATGAAATGTGTAGTAAACGGCACAGGGAAGATCGTGTTCGTAATGCGACGCCTGCAAAAGATAGTACATAGTGCTATCGACAAAAGGAACCGGCGCAGCACAGCTATTGAGGTAGCAAATCAGTAAGTTGCTGCTACTGGGAAGCAAATCTCGAATTTTGCATCAAGGAGGAATATACGTCCACTGTCCTGTTGTGTGCATTCCGTTGTCCAGACTGCAACTTATCGCCTTTCTTGCAATGATATGGCTATCTGGTACCGGATTATACACGCCAATTGATCTGCCGTGAAAGTGGTACTGCTTATCGTCTAGAAAATATTCAGACTCAGTACCATGGTATCGGTAGGCACTACGATCAATAACTGCACTCCCCAACATGTGGTTGCATCTGAGACTATAACTGGCCAACGATACATTAATGATGTTCTGCTGCCTCATGTTCGTATGTTCCGTGGTGCTGTCGGTGATAAATTTGTTTTCATGGATGGAAACACAACATGTCATCGATTAGTCACTGTCCAGAAGTGCCTAGAGAGCCAGAATATTCAACGCCTTTTATGACTAATACATTCTCCAGATCTGAATCCCATTAAAAACGTTTTGGATGCTTTGGGGAGGAGTTTTGCTGGTCGACAGTGCCCTCCAGTAAACAAGGATGCCCTCATCGCGTGCACTGAGAGAAGAATGGAATAAATTACCTCAACAGATCTTGGATAATATTGTGCAAAGTATGATATGACGTGTGGAATCTGACATCACTCTCCATGGTGACAATACCCCGAATTCACATTTTACGCCTGAATGCCTGCTGCCGGTAAATACGTTTCTTCACTTTTTCACTTTTCAGCACAATATGACCATTTAAACCCTTGAACACTTCTCAAAGCCTTCTAGATTTCAAAGCACAATAAATTATCTTTATTGTTATGTCCTAGTATTCTGGCATTATTTTATTTTACTTGGCATCCAAACACTCTTTTTAACGCGCCATATAGCTGTTTGTGATCCATCCTTAGCAACTGTCTACCAGTGTGTGTATTCCACACGCTAAATTTTAATTTATAAATTATAATTTTAATCTAATAACGTGCTATTTATATTCGATTTTTTAAGAAATTCAGAAACGTATCAGTGCAGGTTTAGTGCTTGCACCTTTGAAACTTGTGATTCTACAACTTAATTATAAAAGGTGAGATCATTTATACTGAGGCGATAAAACAGGTTGATATCGACTCTGGGCTTATCAAGTTTCTGCCCGGTCCCATTGATGATTTTGAATGACTTGCTTTGGGAACATAAACTGGGTCCAAACACTACACAGACGTGGAGCGAATTATCTCTGTGTCTGCAATAACTACACAGACTTGAAAAAGAGTAAAACAACATTTTTATTTAATAAAACTTAGAATAAAAATGCAAGTCTTGTGATTAACAAAATGACCACCACTTGTAACGATAAAATTGCAATCGATTCAAATTTAAAATGTGAACTAAGATGTCAAAGGAATACACAACCCTATTTTAATCTAAGCTGCCTCAAAGCATTCTAACCGACGTATCAATTTAAATTTCGGCAGCAAATAACGCAAAGCCGAATAATTGCAAAATTATCAGAGATGGTAAAGTATATATATCCTAGCTTCTGGTAACTTAGCCTCGAGAGGCGCTTTGTCTTACAATCCAGAAATCTCAGCTTAAATATTCTCTAACTCATTTTCGGTAAGGAAACGAAAATGAGAAGTTGTAGTAAAGGCTGAAATTATTAATAACTGATTAGTGCAAAAAACGTAACGTCACAAAGTCACTGAACGATGTTATTCTATCTGATGCCTTCTACCACCTCATATTATGATGCATAATGGTTTTCGTATTTTTCACCGAGTTTATATGCAAAATACTAGTTGTTCCTTAGAGGGCCCTTCATCGTGGCAGATGATTTAGTGCTGATGTGCTTGCCTACTATTCTTTGCAAACTGTTTCCCTTTGAAATGGTGTTTCATGACTTCATTCTTGTGCTTACAATGATTTTTTTCTCGACAGATGAATTTGTTCCCAGTAACTAGATTTCGTTTGTTTGATCAAATTAACTACCTTAAAAATTAAACGTTATGTACCAAATCAAGAAAAAAATCATAAATTTTAAAAGAATTTCAGTTTGACGAGAGAAAGAAATTACAAGCATGCTTTTTATTCCATTAGATGCATTTCGTGCTAATATATTACTCAAAATTAAATGAAATTATTTTTTATAAATAAAACATTTTCTTTAGTTTTTCAAATAATTCACCGTTCATTTAAAATTAAAATTCTGCAGGATACTTTTTATTCATAAAATATTATGTAGCTTAAAAGGAAAGATTCTTTTATTATGCAATAAAGGAAAAGCACTTTCAATGTAAAAAAATCATATTTTTTTTAAATGGGAGATATTAAAGTTTCATTTTCTTTTTCCTTTTGCAGCTGAATATAAGCTATACCTTGCGCCATATTAATTGCCCTTTATTAATATGCTAGTCTTAAAATTAAAGTTTAAGCTCCTTTTTACAAGGTTCTTTCCCGTATTCAATAAATTGATCCCAAAATTTGTTTAACTAGAACCATATGAATTAATTTCTATGCCCGGCATGCAAATTTTACTGTAAACTAAAACCAAATCTATTAAAAGGTCTTACTATGTTTTAATGAGACGTAAAGTGTTGCAATTACTTTTTCTGGTTATAAATTAGTGTATCTGCAACATGCGTGGGATTTTAGAATTAAATTTTACTAAGTTGTAGAGACTTTAGCTATTTTTTGAAAGCAGGAGAGATGAAAAATGAGCAATGCCCTCGCCGGGACTCTAACTACGGAATTCTCGAATACGCGCTGGGCGTGTTGGTCACTAAACCACGAAGGCATGCTAAGAAGGCGGGAGAAATACCTCAAAAAGTGATTGAAAGATCTTATTACGAAAGAAATAAAAGTCATGCAGTTTTGTCAATATTAAGAAAGCACGCAATTAAGCATAAATTTTCATCTGTAAAATTTCGGTGCTGAATTTCTCTTGCTTAACATCTTTTTCGATAAAATGTGAATCAATTTGAAAAGATCATTTCCC